>BDJD01001133.1:53983-77890 GCA_002564525.1 Rosa multiflora | reverse complement strand
ATGGATGGCCTTTGAGCAGTAAGGAAGCACATTCAGAAGCTGGAACAAGACCTTGAGTTGCTTAAAGCACATGCTAAAAGAAAAGTTGAATTTAGTTCTGATGCAATTGAAGAAACTCCAGAAGATAGAGAATGTAGAGTGTGGGAGTTCCTCAGACCCCAATGTGGCCATGAGAACAGCAAAGCTAGACACTTAAGTAAATTTCTGGATGTAGTTTGCTAGGAGAGTACTATTAGATGTACTCCTTTTGTGGATAAAAGATTATCTTTGCACAATCCATTTTAGTGCATGATGTGGATTTTAACAAATTCTTCTATATATATATATATTGATCAATTACTGTTAATTTGGTCATTTTTGATTCCACATCCAGCAAATATAATCCATTGAATCATTCTATTAGGACAACAATAACGACAAAAAAAACTGTCGTATGTACACAATATTCACAACAATCTCAAAATAAAAAATGTCGTCTGCACTCAAAACAGATGACGGATACTATGAAAAAACAGTTGTGTGAATAAAACTCACACAACGGCCATAAAATAAAGCGACGTCTGAATCGCAATCACACAACAGTTTCTATAGTCATCCGTTGTCTGAAGAACAGTCGCACAACAGCTAATGTTGTCGACATGCTGCCGAGCCCTTCACACGACGGTTCCCTACAATCGATCTTCATCAGACGGCGCCTCTATATACGACGGTTTACCTCTATATCAGACGACGGTTTTTAGCCGTCGTCTGATTCAATTTTTGGTGTAGTGCTTCAACCATCAGTTTGGATGAAATGTCCAAACTACCCTTAATACTCCCTTCCTCGTCTCTCTGATCCTAAAACTCGAGAGCTCCTCTCTCTCTCTCTCTTCACCTCCACCATGTCTCAACCCGTCTCGACTTGCCCTCAGATCACGACCAGAATAACAAATCATCTCGACTTCCCCCTCAGATCACAACCACAATAACTTCGACCCACCTCTATAGCCTGTTGCAGGATCTCTAGGATCCAATTCAAAATCTTAACCAGCTCCCCACTTCGCCGGAGTTTCTCTTTGTCGAGGAGACCTGCCGCCAGCTCCGTTCCCCTGACAAGAAGCTCACCTTCTATACTGACTGCACCTACCTTGCCAGCGCTATTGGCTGGGAATCTATCGGCGACACCACAATGCTCAGGACCAATCTGATTTTGTTGGGTAGCTGGGTTTCATTGAAAATTAGAAATTTGAATTGGATTTCGGAGGACGAAAAGTGCGTGAAGATGAGCATAGAGGTTGCAATTACAAGGGGGATCAAGTCTTGTTTGCATAACCGGAGAAGTTTGCATCTTTGGATCGGGCAGAAACAAATTGCTCACCAGGTGTTTGTGAGCTTTTGAGGTGGTTGAAATGTCAGAGGGGTTGAGGTTGGTGGTGGGTTTGTTGGTGTTCAAGCTTTTGGTCTTGAAGAAATTCAAGGTGGGTTTGGTGAGAAATTTCAATTTGGTGGCGGTTTGGGTGGTCTGGATGGTAGTGGAGACATTCACTTCTGGGTGAATGAAGGCCTTGGATGTGAAGGAATGCAAGGCTTAGTTGATTGAAGTGGTCAGTTTTGGGGGTAGTGAGGCCTCTGGTAATGTTGATAGTCAAGGAGTGTAAGGTTGTTTGAATGTAATGCATCTGAAAATGGAGGTGAAATTGGGGAAACTCGAGATGGAAATGGTGTGGTGAAGATAAAAGTGGATAAACTCGGGTTTTTATTTATTTATTTATTATTATTATTATTTTAATATTTTCATTGTTAATTGTCCATTTTACCCTTCTTGTGGGTCTTCCTTATTGGTGCCAACTCATCTTATGACGTCATCTTCATAGTCAAATTTGAAATTTGGACTCTGGTGATTGAAATTGGCAGTGCAAGGACCATCATGATTAAAAAAAAAGATCAGAGACCAAACTGATGTTTGCCCCAAAGTTGAAAGGGGCAAACTGAATTTAGTCCTTTGTAAAATTATCACAACAGTACCTGAAAATCAAATCCCAACACACGTTTCATACATTCCATCTATAACGGCGTCAAGTCTTTTCCCACATGGCCTTCTGCTATGGGTAACTTTAGCTAAAACACACTTTGGTACCTTATTTTGAAAAATTATCACAACAATACCTAAAAAATCAAATCCCAACATGTTTCATACATTTCATCTATAACGGCGTTAAGTCTTTTACCACATAGCGTTTTGCTATGGGTATTTGCCTCTCTAGAGATCTCTCTCTCTCTCTCATGAACACAACCAACTTGCAACACTAAAGTAAAGACCAACCGCTCACAATTCAGGGTCCAAAGCTTGGAAAACTCACTGATCTTTCAAGGATGTGACAAATACTTTTGAAGCTGAAGCATATGAAACACCCTAAACCCAATTGTTTTTTGTCTTCAATTCGCCGTCCATAAAGGGAGATAAGATAGGAAATTTATATGATATATTGCTCGTGAAGAGAGGAAGAGAATGATTTAGAAATCGGTGGTTGGAATAAAGTTTGCAGCGCGGGACTTTTCTTTTTCTAGGTCATCCCCCCACCAAAAAAAAAAAAATCCTTCGATGCTTCTCCGTTCTTTTTAATTTTTCAAGGTTAGTGCAATAACCAACCTTCGTTTATTTTTTAAGGCTAAATAAAATTAACCATTAACATTCGTGATGAGAAGTAAAAATTCTCTTAACATGACAGAAAATCTGCAGTACTCGAAAATCAACAAAGCAGCAGCAATTGCTCTCTGAAACTTCCACCCAAAAAAAAAGAAAAATACAAAGACATAGATGCTAAAATCTGCAGTACTCGAAAATCAACAGAGCAGCAGCATTTTGCTCTCTGAAATTTCTACCAATTACGCACAAAAGTTATTGTAAGAAGACAGGCAGAGATAGGATGACACAAAAGTTATTGTAAGAAGATAGGAAAACTAAATAAAGGAAACAAAATAAGGAGATCTGTGTTTCTTAATTATTGATAAAATAATAGGATTAAATTCAGTTTACCCCCTGAGGTTTGAGGGTAATTTCATGTTAGTCCCTGTCCTTTCAATTTAATCAGTTTACCCCCCAAGCTTGTCAATTCTCCTCAACCGTGTCAATTCCATCCAATTTAGACGTTAAGTCTAACTTTTGAGGGCTAAAATGGTCATTTCAAGAAAAAAAAAAAACCAAAAAAAAAAAAAGAGGAATTTTTAAATTTTTTTCTTCTGTTTTTTATTTTTTTATTTTTCTGTTTTTTTATTTTTTTTTATTTTGTCTTCAACCTATACTCCACAAGTTATAATAGGTTTATAAGAACAAAAAGATACTTTAGGTGGTTGAAAGCCGCTCGCTGATCTACAATATTTGTGATATATCTCCGATAAAGTGAAGAATTTTAGGAGATATCTCCAATAAAGTGAAGAAATATCTCTAAAAAATGATTTTACACTTTATCTATAAATATCTGTAAAAAATGATTTTACACATATATTTCTTCACGATTTTACACTTTATCTGTAAATATCTGTAAAAACTAATTTTACACAGACATTTCTTCACTTTATTGGGGATATATCCTAAAATTCTTCTCTTTATCGAAGATATATCATAATATCGTAGATCAACAAGCATCCTAAAATTCTTCTCTTTATCGAAGATATATCATAATATCGTAGATCAACAAGCGACTTTCAACCACCTAGAGTATCTTTTTGTTTTTATAAACCTATTATAACTTGTGGTGTATAGGTTGAAGACAAAATTTATATTAAAAAAATAATAATAATAATAAATAAAATAAAAAACGAAAAAAAGATTCGTTTTTTTTTTTTAAATATTTTTGTCTTGAAATGACCATTTTAACCCTCAAAAGTCAGACTTAACGGTCCAAATTAGACGGAATAGTAGAAATTGGACACGGCTTATTGAAATTGGAAAGCTTGAGGGGTAAACTGATTAAATTGAAAAGACAGGGACTAACATGAAATTACCCCCAAACCTTAGGGGGGTAAACTGAATTTAATCCAAAATAATATGTAGTTCACATTCAGAATCAATTGACAATGGATTGATGTGGGATGTATAATCTCAACACGCTCCCACAAGTGTGGTGATTTTTATAAGTCATACACGTCGACAGGTTATATTAGGCGATAGTGAGAACATATAGTCCTCGCTAGAACCATACATGTACGTAACCCGCTCTTATACCATAAACAAGGTATGATTGAGTGCAAAACCACAGAATAGTTGTGGGTTAGGTGATATATTTTTATTGATATGTAGACAAGAGTTACAATAGAGATAGAACTCAATCACCAAAGTAATAGCAGAACACAAAGAGATAAATATGTACAATTGAAAAATTATCTATTGTGAGATAATCAATATCTAGAAGCTCCAAGTGATTGTGGGCAGAGATACGTGTAACATGATTAGCTTAAGTAACTGAACCTTTATCATTTGAAACAACGGATAGACTTGGAGAGAAAGAGGTAGATAAGGACAAAGGTGAATCAGATGATGAAGAAGGAGATTGTCTCTTATCAGATTGCTCATGCATATGTCTGTCTTTTTCATGTGTCTCGATCATTTCCCATCGAAAAACATGATCTTCAACTTTAGTCTTAATGTCATAGCTAATCATCTGTATGTAATATATCGGTGACGTATTAAAAAAATATTGCTGTCAATTTATTAAAATTTGAGAATTATTGTTGGTATCTCAAAACGTTTTTCATGGCTTCATGCTGATGATACTGAAAAGTGGGGGAGCTAGGAATATACTTCAATTCCAGACAGAAACAGTTCAATCTCAAAACTCACAGAGATCAGTGGGTATTAACTGTGATCTTAACCTAAGCAACTTTGCTATTCATGTTGTTTTTACTAATGTGGATATTGAGGGTGATCCACTCACATTTGTTGTGGAGAGTGTGGATATGAGTGATGAAGGAAATGTGCTTGATGAAGTTAAACAGGCCACGAGAAAACTCAATCAGTGTAGTTGGGGTTACGTCAAGCAGGATTGTATCAAGATAGACAGTTAGACACCGGTTAGCAAAGGAGGCACTCCAGCTTGATCAACCAGTGCCCTGTTTACAATCGAGGCCTCTATAACTTTATCAGTGTATTGAAATAAATAATAATTAGTATGTTGTGGGTGTTATGCTCTTTCCGAGTCTTTTTTAGAAAAGTTTTGATGAGGCCACTAGATAACAATTTCCGTTGTATTATTTAATGATTCAATGAAATGCATCTTTGATAAATAAAAAAATAAAATAAAAAAACAATAAATAAAAGCTAGCAGCATTTGCAAATTCCTGCCCACTGCTTCCACTGGTCTAGAAGGACCAAAACGCCTGATTGTACATGAGTGAAATTCCCGTGTTTCTAGTTTCTACTTGCCTTGCGAAAATGCAAGGTCGTACATAATTGGAATTCCAACGAAGACACGTGGGGAACCAAAATCGTTTTAAACAGTTTTGAGCTGGGTGTTTAGGCCAAAAGCAGAGAAAACTGAAAATATAACAAAAACCCCTTCAACTAGCTTTTACCCTGGACCGACATGGCAGTATGGCACCATTACTGATTATAAATTGAATTACTACACAGTACGGAAATTGAATTACTACACTTGGTGTGTGTGTGTGTGTATATATATATATATATTTTTTTTTTTTGGCAAATACTACACTTGGTATATATGGAAAACCAAAACTATCAATGAGATGTCTCGAGACAAACTACATTCTTGCTGCCTTCTATGGACTATGTTAACTTCAAAATACAGTAAAAAAAGGAAAATTGAACAAGTGTGAGATTTTGTTACGACGAGAGCTGGAAGAGAGGAGATTCAGACTGAAGCTCTATATCTAATTGATTTCCAAACATACAGTATGTGCAATTGCATGTGCATGTAACAGCCTAAGGAAGTGACAATCGTGTGGAGTCCCTTTAATTGTATTTTGATTTTGGCTGACGATAGATATTCACTACCACTAGAGTTACAAATCACCGCGAATTACCGCGAATCTTTAGTTCTTTACTGGCAAAACAATTAATTCCAGTACTACACATCTCAACCCCTGTTTGGGCATGCTCGTTTTATATGTACAAAGGTCGTTGATTTTCGACTGTCATGTTATCAATGACTGCTCTTTCAGTACTTTCTTATTAATGAAAATATCGTTTGTCTGTGACTAGGGCCCATGCGTTGATTGTTTTAATTGGTCTTTCACGTAGGGCTTGGAGATGTCGAACTTATTAAAGTTATGTTGCGGAAGAGAAATTCTTAGGTAAGGATTGTCCTACCCCATGGTAGTAGGGCAACCCAATCAAAATTATGAAAGAACTTTGCTTATTTCGAAGTTAGCCCTCTTTTAATAGAGTAATAAACCCAAAATATCCCCTGCAAGGTCCTGATTGGGTAGTCCTACCGTCACGTGGTATGGCTGCGCTATCTAAAAATCTCTCATTGCGGAATCATAGTATTCAATTGTGGGATCCAACTTGAGATGAGTTATCCACTTTCTGATTGAATTAATCTGTATGGGTGGATCAGATCAACATGCTGAAACATCAGCGATGTCAATATCAAAGCATAACAAAAGCATCAACAATGATTCATTATTAATAAGTTATGACTGGGATTGAGACATTTTAATGTATGGGGATAAAATTGAAAGGTTTTGTGTTTAGGTTTCTGATCTCTCTTGTTTGCTGTTATTAATTTTGGTTGCTCGATTTGACCTCTCACTGAAAGAAAAGAGAGTAGGGAAAGGAGATGATATGGTTTTCTGAATTGGCAATTGAAAACTCTCTACAGTATATACGAATTTCGTGTATTTTATACCAAGATATGCAGTAACAATAAGGTGAATAATGTTTGGTAAATATGAAACTAATACCAAAAATTGAAATCCGAGACAAGCAATGTAAAAGGAAAAAGGAAACAGGCAAAAGGCAAAAGGAAAAGAGAAAAACGCAAAAGGAAAAAGAGGAAAAGGAGAAAGGAGAAAAAGAAAAAGGAAATAAAAAATATTAAACAAAACAAAAAGAATGAACACACTGAAGTCATAATCGTGGCTTTTGGTTACTGAAATCTCTATCTTTTTTTCAATCGTAGTTGTACAGTATGTAATGAATTTTAGATATAGTTATCCATATCCTCTAAAACAAAAGATAAAGGAGAAAGATAGTGTTTTATGAAGCTTATACCAGTAGTGGGTGCTCGTCAGTACCTTGAAGTCTACTAGTCTAGTACTCGAAGTATTTGAGCAGAGCAAGTAGACAAATAGCTCACGGTGCACGGGTGCAGGGAACTAAGAATGAAACAAGGAAATAAGAAAAAGGCCATCCAACAAGAAAATTAATCCCTGGCAAATTCCTCTCAGTTTTGCTTATGGTACACAATGTCAAGTGGATTCTGAGGACAATTAAGCAAATATATATGATATCATAATGTGGCCTGAATCATCTTCATACGTTGAAATCCAGACTTATTTGTGACTACAAATGCGTTCATGTCCTTTTGAGTGGTCTGCATTATCTTTTCATCAACAATTAATAGGCAAAACAATTGCTGCCGGTACTATGAAATATACATATCCAGTAGAAATTCTAAAAGACAAAAGACCTCAAACATGCATCATTTCACCAACAAAGTTGGCAATCAACACGTCAGCTTACAAGAGACGAAGACTTCGAAGTCTTCCCCTACCCACAACCACCATGGTTAAGAAAGAACAGTACATTAAGGAGAAGATAGCAACTACAACAAGTAGAAAAATAACTAATACAGGGGAACCTAAAACTACAGCAGGCTAGGGAAATTATAAAGAAAAACACTTACCCAACAAGCAAATTATTTTCGGTAAATGACTCTCAATGTTGCTTCCGTTTTACAATACAGGTGGATAAGCCAATATATAATTTCATAAAACCATATACTCTTTAGTCTATGCACATACAGCGTGATACCACATTTTTAATTACCACGTACCTCAGGTTGCAAAGCGCCAAAGAAAAAAAAAAAAAAATCTCATGTGAAGGCTGTTAAACTAGCTGAATAAAAATTATAGAACCATCGATCAGTTACATTTGAAACCAGCAAGTTTGTAACGGGCGGACAGAGAGGCTGCTGTGATAACAAGAAGCTTTGCAGAAATCTCAATTGCTTCTACCACAACTGCCTCTCACTCCACTGTCCTAAAAAAAAAAATACTGTCTCTCACTCAAGTAGGAAAATAGGAAAAGTGAATGGGCAAAACAAGTGGCCCATGCAAGTTTGAACGAAAGGCTGTTCTGGTGACAACTAACATGAAGCTCAGCCTCCTCCTTCCATCTGTTACTTTTTACTATTAACCGTACCCCAGCATGCTCAATCATTTTAAAGCAGTCTCTCTACGACCTTTAGATCCTACAAACAGTTGATCTAAAGATATGAGACAAAGATTTCAAGTAATAACTAGAAGCAAGGTTTCAAATTTCTTCGAAACTACCGAAATTTCCATCGAAATTTCTGTAATTTGGAAGTATCGAAACGAAATTCATATGCTATATTATTTCCATCAGGAGTTTCCCGAAATTTTTCGAAAATTTCTGTACATTTCCACGAAATTCTTAATTTCTGAAATATCTACACACACAAAAATATATTTAAAAATTCATACCGAAATTTTGTCCAAAATTTCTCCAAAATTTCTGTGAAATTTGTATGCCACCAACAACAAAGTTTTTTACTCATATTTTCATAGAGAAAATATGAAATTTTGATTTTTTTTTTCCAATCAAGTTGAATACAACAATAAACTTATTTGGCTTTATCATCTACCAAAATCATTTCCAAAATTTATGTACTTGGGAGCAGTATTGTATGATACTAAATTGAAGCAATTCAACCATATGGATCAAACCACATCGTAGTAACACTTATTCTTAATACTTTATATTGCTTTTGTTGTACTTACTCATTTTTATTCACGTGGTTTTGGTATTACGTTCCCCTCCCAATTGTATTTTTCTAATTATTAGTGAAAAATGCATAATGGCCAAGCCTCCCACTGGGTTCCAGCCATAAAAAAAAAATATAAGTCACATTCACATTATCAATATACAGCACAATTATAATTACATATAGATAAAAATACTAGTTTAGCAACCTACTACAGTACTAGTTAATTACTTGTACATATTAAATATCATAATTATATTATAAATGTATAATTTTAGAGAAGTAACATTATAAATAGATTTATTATAGGTTAGTTTAGTCTATGTAAAAGTTTCATTCAAAAATATCATTTTATAAATGCAATAAATATGATTTCATTATTTTTAACCGAAATCGAAACATTCTCCGAAATTTCCTTAAATTTGAATTACCAAAATCGAAAGAGAAACTAAAATTTGAATCCTCGGGTAAGACTAGTATAACTTAAACGATGCTTTTATATGCATTGTCCGAATTCAACTTGTATGCCATTTAATGTGGAACAATGACAATTCAACTTGTACGCCATTTAGTCAAGGTTGAGAGATCTATATATTGTGGAACAATGACAATTCAACTTGTACGCCATTTAGTCAATGTTGAGTGCTCTATATATTGTGGAACAATGACAATTCAACTTGTATGCCGTTGACAATTCAACTTGTACGCCATTTAGTCAGGTTTGAGTTAGTCAAGGTTGAATGGTCTATTTATTGTGGAACAATGACAATTCAACTTGTATGCCGTTGACAATTCAACTTGTATGCCGTTGACAATTCAACTTGTACGCCATTTAGTCAGGTTTGAGTTAGTCAAGGTTGAATGGTCTATTTATTGTGGAACAATGACAATTCAACTTGTATGCCGTTGACAATTCAACTTGTATGCCGTTGACAATTCAACTTGTACGCCATTTAGTCAGGTTTGAGTTAGTCAAGGTTGAATGGTCTATTTATTGTGGAACAATGACAATTCAACTGTGTTCTAACCATAAAAAATAAAAATTAAAAAAAAGTAAATCACATTCACATTATCAATACATAGCACACTTATAATTACTTATAGATAAAAATAGGGGAAATGATCATTTACCCAATTTATGCTTAAAAATTGCCCACTTGCTCCACTAACTGTTTTTTAACCCCGTTTACCCAAAACACTCTAAGGGATTATTTCCCCTTTACCCAATTAATTCTTTTTTATAAATTTTTGGGACTTTTTTGCCCTCTCCTTCTTTCTCACTTAGAGAGAAAAGTCATCCTCCACCTTGCTGTGCTCCGGTGACCAGCGGCCGGCCCAGGGCTCCGGTGACAGGTGACAGGAATCCGGCAAACGATGACCGGAATCTGGAATTCGGCCACCGGACTGTTAACCGGATTCCGGCTTCTGAATTTATTGCCCCCTTATAATACCCAGTAACCATATTATTACCCCCCAGTAATCATATTATTGCCCCCCAGTAACCATATTACTGCCCCCCAATACTCACAATATTGCCTCCCAATAATCATATTATTGCCTCAAATAATCATATTATTGCCCTCCAGTGAATTGCATAAACTCCCAAAACCAAAATGAATACTCTACAAGCACAATTGATCAATTTATATGCATATTATTGCCCCCCAATACTCATATTACTGCCTCCCAATAATCTTATTATTGCCCCACAATAGACTTGTATAACTACTGAATATTCATTCTTCTGCCAAATTTACCAAAAAAAAACAGAACGACTTCATCCTCCACAATCAACAAATTGCTCGGCATCAAATCCAGATGCATGATCATATTCCAATGACACGCGTCGATCCCAAACAGCATCTGCAGCATCCACCTTTTGACCCCGCCGCAGCCAATCCCGCCCTCCTTCTTCTTCGCCGCTTTGATCATTCTCCAGGTCACTGCCCAGAAACTCGAGCACGAGCACGGCGTCCTCGTCGTCAAGCCGGAAGTACTAGTACAAAACGACTACATTGGGGTAACCGTGGAGTGTCTGGAGGGCCTCGATTTCGCGGAAGGCCTACCGGTAGTCTTGGACCTCCTTGAGAGCGACGCTAAGGTTGTCGGCAAGATGTCAGGGGCGGTAGACGTCGGAGTAGGCGCCGGATCCGACCCACTCGAGGATCTGGTACTTGGCGATTATCTCGGGTCGGGTGTGGATGCTCAAGCTCTTCGCCGGTGGAGATCGATCAATTTCAGTTTAGAGAGAGAGAGAGAGAGAGAGAGAGAGAGAGAGAGAGAGAGAGTCCGGGAGGAGAGAGAGTATGAGAGGAGAGATTGAGCAGTTTCAATTTAATTAATATGGGTAAAATTGTCAGTAGATGTTAGATTGGGTAAATGGGGTTAAAAAACTCTTAGTGGAGCAAGTGGGCAATTTTCAGCCTAAAATCGGGTAAGTGGTCACGGCCCCAAAAATACTAGTTTAGCAACCTACTACAGTATTAGTTAATTACTCGTACATATTAAATATCACAATTCTATTATAAATGTATAATTTTAGAGAAGTTACATTGTAAATAGATTTATTATAGGTAATTAGTTTAGTCTATGTAAAAGTTTCATTCAAAAATAACATTTTATAAATGAAATTAATATGATTTCTTTATTTTTAACCTAAATCGAAACTTTCTCATAAATTTCCTTAAATTTGAAGTACCGAAATTGAAACCCAAACTAAAATCTGAAACCTTGGGTAAGACTAGTATTACTCATACGGTGCTTTTATATGCATTATCCGAATTCAACTTGTACGCCATTTAGTGTGGAACAATGACAATTCAACTTGTACGTCATTTAGTCAAGGTTAAGTGATCTATATATTGTGGAACAATAACAATTCAACTTGTACTGCCATTCAGTCAGGTTTGAGTTAGCTACTATAGTACTAGTTAATTACTCGTACATATTAAATATCACAATTCTATTATAAATGTATAATTTTAGAGAGGCTACATTGTAAATGGGTTTATTATAGGTCAGTTTAGTCTATATAAAAGTTTCATTTAAAATATCATTTTATAAATGCAATTAATATGATTTGTTTATTTTTAACCAAAATTGAAACTTTCTCCAAAATTTCCTTAAATTTGAAGTACCGAAATCGAAACCCAAACTGAAATTTGAAACCTTGGGTAAGACTAGTATTACTCAAACAGTGCTTTTATATGCATTGTCCAAATTCAACTTGTATGCCATTTAGTGTGAAACAATGACAATTCAGCTTGTACGCCATTTAGTCAAGATTAAGTTATTCAAGGATGAGTGATCTTACTCAATTGTGGAACAATGACAATTCAACTTGTATGCCATTGACAATTCAACTTTTACGCCATTTAGTCAGGTTTGAGTTAGTCAAGGTTGAGTGATCTATATATTTTGGAACAATGACAATTCAGCTGAATTCCAGCCATAAAAAAAACAATGACAATTGCATATAGATTTTTTTTTTTTTTTTACTTTTGCCTTTGTCAAGGGGGAACCCAAAGGCTTCCTAGGTCCAAGATAAACCCCTTCGGCGCATGTGAAATGCTCCAACTGTGCATTGCAGCATAGTGCCTGACCACTTTGACAGCTTCGGGGTTCGAACCTAGGTTGAGGAGCACACCCAACTAGACAAGAACCACTAGGCCACTTGCAGTGGTTATAATTACATATAGATAAAAACACTAGTTTAGCAACCTACTATAGTACTAGTTAATTACTCGTACATATTAAATATCACAATTCTATTATAAATGTATAATTTTAGAGAGGCTACAATGTAAACTGGTTTATTATAGGTTAGTTTAGTTTATGTAAAAGTTTCATTCAAAAATATCATTTTATAAATGCAATTAATATGATTTCTTTATTTTTAACCGAAATTTCCACCGAAATAAAAACTTTCTCCGAAATTTCCTTAAATTTGGAGCACCGAAATCGAAACCAAAACCGAAATTTGAAACCTTGACTAGAAGTGGACATGTATGAATAAACTATGGTATTCATGCCACTATAAATAAGGCCCTGCTAGAGACACAAACCAGCAGTATCGATCATTGTCCACACAAATAAATATAGCCATGAGATCGTTAGCTTATGACAAAGTATGCCCTCTAGTTTACTGCCTTTTCTTATATGTTCAGCTATTTTCATCGCAATACTACTTTGTGGTTGCTTCTACTAGTTCAAATACTGAAGCAGAAGCTCTTCTCAAATGGAAAGCCAGCTTTCTAAATCAAACCTCCCCCAATCACCAGCTTAAGTCATGGATTTACCTTCCTAGTACTAATAATGCCACCAATTCTTCCAGCAATCCCAAAGCAAAGCCAAACCCATGCATTTGGACCGGTATCTCATGCGATGCTGCTGGAAGTGTCAACAGGATAAACCTTACCAATTTTGGTATACAAAGTACGCTACATGAATTCTCATTTTTGTCCTTCCCCAATCTCGAATATCTTAACCTCAGCATCAATAATCTCTCTGATGTCATCCCACCTCAAATCAGTTCCCTCTCAAAACTCCTTCATCTTGACCTCTCCAATAACCAGTCCTCCGGGAGAATTCCACCAGAAATTGGTCTCCTCAAAAATCTTACCTTTCTCTATCTCAATTCAAATAACCTCTCTGGCACTATTCCAAAAGAGTTAGGGAACTTGATATCTTTGGTAGATTTAGAGTTGAGCATGAATCAACTCACTGGTTCAATTCCGAATACATTGGGTGATCTGACTAACCTTATCACTCTTTATATTCGTTCAAATAACCTGTCTGGCACAATTCCAAAAGAGTTGGGGAATCTAAAATCATTGGTGAATCTAGGGTTGATCTCCAATCAACTCAGTGGTTCTATTCCCACTTCATTTGGTGACTTGCATAATTTGAAAATTTTATTACTCCGTGATAACCATCTTTCTGGCTCCATCCCTCAAAATATAGGAAATATCCAGAGGTTGACAAAATTGCAGTTGGGTATAAACCAACTTTCTGGTTATTTGCCACAAAACATTTGCCGAGGCGGATCACTCACAAATTTCTCAGCACAAAACAACCGTCTAATTGGTCCAATCCCGGAAAGCTTGAAAACCTGCACGAGCTTAATCAGACTCCATCTTGAAGGGAACCAATTAACAGGTAACATCTCAGAACATTTTGGTGTTTATCCAAATCTATATTTTATAGTTTTGAGTCACAATAAATTTTATGGTGAAATCTCAAAAAATTGGGGACTGTGCCCAAATTTAACAACTCTACGAATAGCCGGAAACAATCTCACTGGTTCAATACCACCTGAGATTGGAGAAGCAACCAAAATTCATGACCTAGATCTTTCTTCAAATGGTCTAGTCGGGATGATTCCAAAGGAGTTTGGGGGATTAACTTCATTGTTGAAGCTGACGTTGAATGATAATCAACTTTCAGGTCGTGTCCCTTCAGAGTTGAAATCATTAATTGATCTAGAATATCTTGATCTATCAACAAACGAATTTAATGATTCAATTCCGAGCTTTGTTGGTGACTTTCTCAAGTTACACTACTTGAATTTGAGCAACAACAAGTTCATCCAAGCAATTCCATTTCAGTTGGGGAAGTTATTTCAGCTGTCCCAATTAGATTTGAGTTATAACGCACTTGAAAGTCAGATACCATCATATATTAGCAATATGCAGAGTCTAGAGATACTTAATATATCCCACAACAACATTTCTGGTTTGATTCCAACAAGTATGGAAGACATGCATGGGCTTACGTATGTTGACGTATCTTACAATCACTTGGAAGGTCCAGTTCCCAACAACAAAGCATTTCAAGCTAGTTCTAGAGAAGCATTGCAAGGGAACAAGGGCTTGTGTGGCAACACGACATACTTGCAACCTTGCAATAAAGAAAGCCTAAAAAAGGACCATAAAATCGTACTCATGATGATCTTCCTTGTTCTTGGAGCACTTGCACTTCTAGCCTTTATATTTTCTTTGGTAGAAAAAAGGAAAAGGAAGAATCAGCATCTAAAAGAAAAAAACAAGGATGAAGAAATTTCTTTTTCGATATTAAAGTTTGATGGAAAGACGATGTATGAGGAAATCGTAAGGGCAACAGAAGATTTTGATCCCATGTATTGCATAGGGCAGGGAGAACAGGGAAGCGTCTACAAAGCAACTTTGTCAAATGCTAACACAATAGCTGTGAAAAAACTCCATCTGTTACGCGCTGATGACAAGAATCTTAAAAAAGAATTCTTGAATGAAATTATGGCATTAACTGAGATGCGTCACAGAAATATTGTGAAGTTTTATGGTTTCTGTTCACATAGGCGGCACTTACTTTTGGTGTATGAGTATCTTGGAAAGGGTAGTTTGGCTAGAGTGTTGAGCAAAGATGAGGAAGCTAAAGAATTAGGGTGGAGCAAAAGGGTGAATATCGTGAAAGGTGTAGCTCGTGCCTTGTGTTATATGCACCATGATTGCTTGGCAGAAATTGTACATCGGGACATATCGAGTAAGAACATTTTGCTGGATGCAGAGTATGAGGCCTGTGTTTCAGACTTCGGCACTGCTAAGTTCTTAAATCCAGAGTCAGCTAATTGGACAACCCTTGCAGGAACATATGGATATGTTGCACCAGGTAAGACCATTGCTCTTCCCCCACCCGGTTTAGTTGACCTTGCAGATTTCTATATTTATCACATTTTGTAGTTATGTTTCTTACACTAATGATTCCTTCGAGGACCTTGGACTTAATGATGTTTCTTTTCCTTTATCTTTTTTCATCATGCTCTGTTTATTTTTATTTTTAAGCAAACTATTTATCCTCCTTTTCTCTTGTTGTAATCCATAATGTGACTTGGTCTGTTAGAGTTATTGATTTTGATGAACAGCCAGTTTATACAAGATGTTCTGAATGCTAAACTTGTTTCGATATCATGCATAGTTTAATTTTGTTAAGCTTCCATTAACTCATTACACACACACACACACTAAGAATTTGACTGTTTGAGAAATTTTTCTTTTCTTTTTCTGACCAGAGCTTGCATATACAATGGAAGTAAATGAGAAGTGTGATGTTTATAGCTTTGGAGTGGTGACATTAGAAATAATTATGGGAACGCATCCAGGAGACCTCTTATCATCTTTATCATTAGGATCGTCCTCATCAGCTGCATTACCAGCCATTGAAATGCCAATTGTAGATATTTTGGACCAACGCATATCACCTCTCACTTGTCAAGTTACAGAGGAAGTGCTCCTTATTGTGAAGATAGCATTTTCATGCATAAATTCCAATCCTCAATCTCGTCCAACAATGAAACAGGTTTCTCAACAATTAGAAACTCAAAGGCTGCATTTGTCGAAGCCACTACACATGATAATATGTGGTGAATTGCTTGCTCTCAATGGTTTGACTATTTGAGAAACTGAAAGTTGGAGAGTATGCTTCTTCTTAGATATATATTTGAGTATCTGTATATAGGGAACGAGTTCTGGTTGAAATTTAAATAGGGAGCTGAAGCATCCAAAATCGATGACTCTCGAGCCAGTCAATTCAGATTTGTCCTCAACCATCCGAGTTACAAGTAAGCTCTGTAATTCCGAAGCTAATTGAGTGTACGGAGATTCCTGCTCGGCCTCTACTAACCGAAACTGTTTGCTTCATGTACAGCTAGGGATTTTATCTTTCTCGAACTTACGGCGAAGCCCTCTAGCCACAGAAGCCAAAGAAAGAATCTGCTGATGACGAAAAGAGGTAGGTAGCAAGTTAGATGATGAATATGTGGAAATTGAAATGCTACTCAATTTTCATTCATTTTTTTTTGTTAACAAGATGATGAAAATAGTGGCCAGAAGTAAGGGTGGACAAAAAACTGAAGTGAGGCAGAAAACTGGCCGAACGGGACTTGTTTTTCCTGTTCGGTACCGAACTGATTATATTGTGATCGAAAATTTGTAGAACAGGACCGAACCGGACATAAACCAGGTCGGATTCGGTTTTATATCCTGGACAGACCGGTTAAAACCGAACCAAACCGAAATTTAAATAACTATTTTTTTTATATCTGTCTTCATATTATTTGTGGAACACAAAACTTGTGTAGACCAACTCACACCCGATCACACCTTTAGAAGACCCTAAGACTATCAGACCCTAATCGACTTATTGAGTCATTTGACTCATTCCCTTAGCGCCTCTCTCTCACTCTCACTCTGTCCGCCAGCAGTTCGATCAACCTCAACCTATCGCCGGCTCACCCTCTCTCAGTCTCTCTCATCGGACGTCGGCTATCACCCTCAACTATCCCTCTCTTCCAGATTGGGTCGGCTCTCTTTTCCCTCTCTTCCAGATCTATGTGTTTTCATGTATAAAACCTGCCTTGATCAGATATATATGGAAACACTTTGAATTTGATTGTTCATATTGATGATATCCTTAATGGGTTGAGGCTGCACGAATATCTGTGTGTTTATGTTATAGTGATGATATCTGTGTGTTTGTGTTATATTGTTCATATCTGTTTAACCTTCTTTGTTTTGTGACTTTGATTTGGAACTGACATTCTATGTTTTTTTTTTTTTTTAACTGTTGATGCAGATGATGGATGAATCAATTAAGGGTCAACCACCGGTCGTCGGGACTGAGGTCACTGGGAGCAGCATTGGCACTACTGCTACTGATACCCCTGCATCTAGTGCCACGGCTCGACCTCCCCATGCACTTCCACCTCCTACTGAAGTTGCAACCCCTTCTTCAGATGTGGCTCAGGTTCAGTCTGCTACGAAAAGGAAGAACAAAAGCGTGGTATGGGAGCACTTCACGTCCCTGATGAATCCTGATGGTTCGAAGATGGCAAAGCCGAAGGCCAAATGAAACTACTGTCCGCAGACTTACTTATGCCACACGAAGTTCAACGGCACGAGTTCGATGAAAAATCATATGCTATATCAGTGTAAGAAGTGTCCCCTTTACATTCCCTCTAAAAAACAGAAAAATTTATTGTTTGATTCGGTCGATAATGGGGGAAAGTTAGTTGCAAGATGTTTTGACAATGATGTGGCGAGGCTAACTTGTGCTAGGATGGGAATTAGGGATGAACTGCCCTTTAGCTTTGTTGAAGGGCAAGGATTCATTGATTTCATGAAGAGTTGTCAGCCATAGTTTAAGCTGCTGTCCCGTAGGTCAATTGCTAGAGATATTTGGGATCTCTATCAATTGGAGAAGACTAGGATCAAAAATATTTTAGTCACTTATGGTCAGAGAGTGTCCCTAACCACTGATAATTGGACTTCGGTCCAAAATATCAACTATATGGTTCTCACAGCTCACTTTATTGATGATGAATGGGTTTTGCACAAAAGAATCCTTAATTTTTGTGTGAAACCAAACCATAGGGGCAAGACAATAGGGCAGCTAGTTAAGACTTGTTTAATTGGGTGGGGAATAGAGAAAGTTTTCTGTCTTGTCGTCGATAATGCTTCACCTAATCAAGTGGCTTTAGATTAAATGAGAGAAAAGATAGAAAATTGGAAAGAGCTAGTCTTGAGGGGGCAGTTTTTACATCTGAGGTGCTGCTGCCACATCCTTAACTTAATTGTTAAGGATGGAATGGAGGAGCTGGATTCCTCAATTGATGGGATTCGGAACTGCGTGAAGTACATTAGGTCAAGTCCAGCTAGATTGGAAAAGTTCCGAAAGTGTGCAGCTCAAGAAAAAAGTTGACCACAAGGGTGGGATAGTGCCTTTAGATGTGTGCACTAGATTGAACTCGACTTATTTCATGCTAGACATTGCTATAAAGTACCGGAAAGCTTTTATAAGGTTAGAGGATGAGGATTAACAATTTGAATCCTATTTCAATGAGAGGGTTGGTGGGAAGAAAAAAGATGGACCTCCAGTTGGTCTTGATTGGGATAAGGCTGCAAGGCTGGTCAAGTTTTTGAAAATATTTTACGATGCAACACTCCAGTTTAGTGGGACACAAGTTGTTATCGCAAGCCAGCCTTTGCTTTGGATGTGCACCATCATAGGAGAGTTGGACAAGTGTATTAAAGGTAAAATACTGCCCTCGATTTCTGTTTTGTTACTTGTCAAATTTTATGTTTATGTAGTTGTCAAATTTCAGTTTTACAAAACTGTATAACTAATTGCACGATTTTTGTTTTTACAAGGGGATGATCCATTGCTTGCTAGCATTGAGAATTCAATGAAGAAGAAGTTTGACAAATATTGGGGGAGGCTTGAGGAGCTGAACAAGATTCTTTTGATAGATGTGGTGTTGGATCCAAGGTTTTGTTTTTTTTTCTTCTTTTTTTTCATTTTTACTGCTGTGTTGGTATTGCTACACTTGAACTAACTATTTCGTACTAAAATACTACTGCTTTGTTTTTGTCATTGCTGCACTAAAATCTATTGCTTTTGTTTTTGTCATCACCGCCTTTAAAGTAGTTGGTTGACAAGTATTAGTTTGCAGTATTGGTTGACAAGAGGAGTTTTACATTATTTTCTGTTTTGTAGGTACAAGCTACTATACTTGGAATATTTTTTTCCAAAATTGCAGCAAGACAAGTCCATGGTGGATGTGATGGTGACTGAAGTGAAGAGCATGTTTCTGCACCTCTTCCTTGAGTATGTAGAAAATGATCTGGAGGCAGCACAAGCGTCTTTTTCTGCAACTCAACCAAAGTTTGATGCTGGAAATGCAAGTTTGATTGAAGAGGACAGCTATGCTGCAAGCATGAATGAGTTCATAAAGCTTAGGCAGGAAAAGGATGTCATCGAGATCAAGAATGAAGTTGATAAATACTTGCTGGAACCATCTGAGGACCCTTCAAATACAAGCTTCCAAGTGCTGGATTGGTGGAAAGAGAATTGTGCTAGATTTCCCATTCTGTCGCAGATTGCAAGGGATGTTATGGTTGTACCTGCATCAACAGTCGCTAGGGAAAGAGCCTTTAGTCTTGGAAAGAGGATTCTGGATCCATTAAGGGCAAGTTTGACCCAAAAAATGGTTGAGGCGCTTGTTTGTTTAAGTGACTGGTTAAGGGCTACAAGCAAGCCATTGTTCAAGGGACCTATAAGGGATGAAATGGAGCAGTATGCGGAGTTGGAAAAGATGGAAGCAGGTAAAATTTTTTGTTTTGTTTCATTTTACGTGTTTGTGATTTTGTTCAAAACTTGAAATTTGGGATATTGTGGATATGATGCAGATTCTAGTGTAACAAATGTTGGTGAGCTACCTGAAGAGACTATATGATGGGTGAAAGGAGCTGCTTGTTGAAGATTTGAAGTTGCTGCATTTATATTTGCTTAAATCAAAGACTTTTATTTGCTGTTGGTGATGAACTTTTATTAGGAGTGAAACTGATGGTGATGGACTTTTATTAGTATGGTTGATGGACTTTTATTAGTATGGCTGATGGACTTTTATTGGTCTGTAACTAAGTAATGCTACATTTTTAATCTTCACAGTTTGCTGCACTTTTGAGTCTTCGATAGTTTATTAGTTTGATTAGCTTGCTTTTAGGATGTTTGATTTCTGTTTTGAAAGTTCAGGTGTTGAACAAAGCCTTAAAACTAGGCCTTGACCCAAAAAAAAAACAGTCCTAGAAAAGCAGGTAAACTGAAATATTTAAAGAAATGGGCCTCAAAAATGGGTAAAAAACTCTAAAACGGCCCAACCCGAAACCAAACCAGACCGACCCGATTTTTCAGCCCAACCGAAGATTCGGCCCATTACTAAGTAAATCTTGTTTCGGTTTAAAAAATTCCACAACCGACAATTTCTGGTCGAGATCGGTTTGGGCCTCAAACCGACCTGCCCCGACATATGCCCAGCCCTAGCCAGAAGCTTGATGAAATAGTGATCAGACCTGGTGGAGGTTAGGGAAGCCAATATAGCACTTGAACTGTGTGTAAAAGCAAATGGTGGAAGATAGATTAATTTGTTCGGTCATTGTACTATCAGAACACATTGGATGGAGTTATTGTTGAATCTTCAAGATCAGAATTTGGTGATGAGTTGAATTGTGTGTCAGGAATCACATTTTCACGATTGTATAGAGATTAATAGAGGAAAACTCTATATTTTGCTTTATAATTATATTTCTCTGTAGCCATCTATTATGGCGGAGAGTGCCGTTCATTTAGTAATGGGGAATATGTAAAAGCTGGTTTGGCTGAGTTGGAGCATTGGAGCTATAAAGCAACAGATGAGGTATCTTGATATTATTTTTACCTTGCCTTACTGTAATATAAACTCTTACTGAATAAATGAAAATGCCTTATGCAGGTTTAGCTTAGGATGAACTCAAGCATTTCAGGCAAGCCATTGGATCCATGGTATCTCTGAAATCTTATCTTATACCATTTATTTCTACTTCCAGTAACAACGGTGAAAGAAATAAATGGTAAAGTTGTCTTGAAATTTTACATTTTTCAGGTGACATCAAAAATCCAAAAAGACACTTGACTAAATAAGCCATGACCTGTAGGGATGGCAATGGGAAGGGTAGGGTAAGGGGATTAAATTACCATCCCCATACCCGACTTCATTTTCCATCCCCGTACCCTCCCCAATCCCCGTAATAAGATATTGGGGATTCCCCGTCCCTATCCCCATTGGGGATTAGGTCCCCGTACCCGCCCAAATCCCCGTTAACAATATTACTAATTTATTATATAAAAATTTACATAAATAATTATGGATTATAAAATATGAAGTTAAAATTAAACATAAAAATAAAATACATTTCTTATTTCAATTAAGGAAAATTAACACGTTGATAAAGATCTCTTCTTAAAAGAATCTTCCTTTTTTTGAACATATTTATTAATAGAATTTAAATATTGACAAAAAGATAAAGTTTACATAAATATTTATTTATAAATAATATCAAAAATATATAATATATATATATATATATTTCAGATAATTTTTATTGGGTGGGTATGGGAATGGGGATCAAAATACCATCCCACCCCGTACCCGATTTCAGAATTCGAATACTGGGGATCCCCACCTCCGTTACCCGATTTCCCCCGAATTTCTCCCCGTTAGGGTCGAATACCCGATGGGTACCCTACCCGATGGGGATTTTTGCCATCCCTAATGACCTGTGCCCTATCAGTAAATGTGTAAGGAAGGAACAAGTAAATGCATTCAAATCCATTAATCTCCTCTTCAATCATACTCATGTGTACATGTTTTGATGTTTTTGAAACGTGGAAGATATTCTGGATTTTAGGTGCTATCATTTTTTTACCATGCTCCAGTCTTTGGATTTGTTGTTTTGAATTGGCCGGTTTAGTTGTTTTCCTTCTCTTTGTCATGTAACTGAGAACTTCATTTCATTTTATCTAGTTGTTTAGGGACTGCAGATACAAAAAAAAAAAAAAAACCCAATATACTGAATTTGTTTAGCTGAATTGGTTTGGTTTTTTGGATTCTATATGTACTCATAGTCGGTTCTTTTTAGTTGAATTGGTTTAGTTGTTTAGGGAATGAGATTAAAAAAAAAAAAAAACTGAGAAATATATACACACGTGATTGCTGTTGATTTTCATGTATGGTCTTATTCGAAGCATGTACATATATAATTACTGTTGAAGTTCATATGTTGTTATTCAATTAAGACATATATTATATGAATCATGGACTATCATACCATCCTCCTTTGTACATCTTATTACATATACCTTGATGCTAGCCTCAAAAGTCGCTTACTTAGTACTGTGTCCTTCTCTTGCTTGCTCAGTCTTTGAGTCCAAGAACTAGGTAATTTAGTAGGTTTAAATTATCAAGAGGAGTATGTGATTGTGTATCTCTCTGTGAGGTAGTTGGATTTCTCATACTTTTCAGTAGCCATCACCATTGGTATTATTCCATTGCTGCTTCTTCAAAATCCTGGAATTCCCACTGATTGAATATATAGCCACAATTCGTAACCATCCCTTCTTTAAATCTATGATAATGCAGTTTTGCTTATAGATAATGAATTACAGACTCACATACTTTTGTCCCACTTTAGGAGAACAGAACTTTGAGGTTATCATAGATATATTCTAGGCACATCATTTCCAAATGTCTACAGTTGATTCTCTGATCACACGTAAACTTATCTTTCTGTTTAAATTTCAGATAGAGTAAGATCTACATGATTGCTACTAAGAAGTATTCAGCGAAAGTTGGTGACTACGAACAGAACAAAACTCAGCTGCTTCAATGCATTCATAAAAAGGTCTGATCCTTCCATTGGATACTATGCATTTGTTATGACTTATGATCAAAGTCGTGATTGTTACTGCATCTTCAATGAGATGCTAGGGTTAGGTTCTATTAGAAGTTAAGCTTGACATGGATGTCCTATTGCTTGCAGTTTGAATTCCAATTCTAATTTATAAACTTTGTAATTCAATATTGAAATTGGAATATATATTGTTTAGATTTATGTTGTAATGCGGCTTTTCAATGCTTCTGAGTTCTTGTATGAAATGTTAATTGAATTGTATATGTAAAACTTGAATTTTCTCATATGGAACACAAGAAAATTCTTTAGAGTTTTTCTATTGGAACCTCTAAATTTACTCACTTGACCTCTATACTTTTTACACCTCCTATCAAATTTTCTAATATTAAATTTACTCATTAAACCTCACTAAAGTTCCTCAAATAACCTCGCTCATATAATTAATTTACAAACAAACTAAGATCTTTATAATAAAAAACTTAGTCATTTGAATGATTTAATTACTCTATAAATCTTAATTACATCTCTATTTCTTAATCAGACAATATAAATCTCTCATCCAATAAAAAAAAAAATCAAACACAAGGTATTGAGTTTTAAAAATTAATAAAAATAAAATAACATGAATTATTATGTGATTTTTTTATTTACTTTTTCTTTTTTAGCTATGCAAAAAAAAAATGATTAATAATTTTTTTTTT
>BDJD01001133.1:32846-53640 GCA_002564525.1 Rosa multiflora | reverse complement strand
ATGAAAGGCCTTTAGATTTGGAAGGCAGTTAAATTTTTTTTTTTTTCCAAGAAAAGCTTACCCATTAAGTTTTACTTCTTTCTTTTCTTGAAGGCACAGTATTTTTCATGTTGATCATCGGGGTTATGATTCTTATAGTTCTATTCAATTTTCCAAGTCTAAACTTTGCACAGTTGATTTGCAAAAACTTAATTGAGATTCAAATGAACGAATATATGAATCCAATTTAAAGCTTTTGTTCTGCTTTTATTTTTTTCCTTTCATCATACTTGAAGCTTATTCAAATGCGTTGGTCTTCTCATACATTGCAAATGTTGTCTTAAAAGACATGGAAGTTGAAATTTAATGGTGTTGTACTGTTTTTGGCAATTTGATACTTGTAGCCTTTAGTACTACAGAATGGTTGAAATGAAACTTAATAGAAGGAGGGTATTCTGTTATGTTGATGAACTGATGCAGAGCCTGAACAGGAAAAGGTGTTTGAGCTCCATGTTCTATGTCGAAAAGTCAGTTGACTGCTCGTACATGAAGTGCAGGTGATGAGCAGAAATTGGTTCTCCGCTAGCTGATTGTGTTAGTTTGGAATTTGAAAATTAAAATGCTTAATTTGATTGAGTATTAGTGCTGCTTTTCTGATATTGCTTTCATTGTTTGATCTACTAGATGCCTCATATATAGTTGTGTTTTGTGTTAAAGTAATAGCTAGCTGTGAAAGATAGTAATTTTTTAATGGGGAATTGTGTCTCTTTGTTGTGTAAGTGGAACATGTTAGTTTCTATATTTTAAAGGGAGTTGATTTTTGATCTCCACTTGAAACAACATAAAATGGAGTACAAGTATCAAAATGTGTTGAAAGAACCTTAAGACAAGAAGAAAGAAAGTTTCTAGAGAGAGAGGGTCTACCTTCTTTCTTTCTCTCTAGAAATTTTCTCTAACCCAGCCACTATTTTGAGAGTCTACCGGCCCCCATCTCTACCTCCATCTCCAACCCCACCCCTTCAATCCCGTCCATCCCCTCCACCCCTTCAAATCACCTTCTTGTTCCTCTCTCTTTTCCACCGACTTCACCCATCTACCATTTCTCTACCTCTCCACACCGTACTATTCTTATAGGCTTTATATTGATGAGAACAGCTCTCATCTTCACCACCTTCACCCCATCTCCACCCCTTACATTTTCCATCCCTACAACCCAATTATGCTCTTTTGTCACCGATTGTCTACTCCTCTAATCCATATCTACCTTTGAAATTGTCCATGTCCTCTTTGGATGGAATTGGTTGCTAGTGCTTCCGGATTTGCTTCGTTCTCCACCACCGCTAAACGAACTTATGCCCGTTGGCGAATTTTCGTTCCCCAACAGCAAGTGGCTCGATTTTCGCAATCACACTCTGCTAGGTTACTTGGTGTTTCTTGGGCATCTTTGAGCCCTATGTGTAGTGTCCCAACCGGTGTAGAAGGAAGCAAGATGGTGCTTTGGTGGCTGATACTATTCAAGCAACGACATGGAGGTGGCAGCGGTAGTTTTCTAGGGATGGAGCTGCTATTCTCTTGGTGGCTACTAGCATTGGTTCTAGGGTTTTTCATTTTCAATTATGGGCTTTCAAATTGTATTTGGGCCAAGCCTGTTAGGGGCTTTAATTATCTTTTGCTCGGCCTACGTGCCTTTTTTGCTGGGCCAACGTGCCTCTATTTGCTGAGGTCTTTTGTACCTCTTGTATTGTGGTGTATCATTTGAAACATCTAATACAAACTTTATTTTCTTCGACCAAAAAAAAAAAATCAAAATGTGTTGAAATGTGGATTGACTATTTTAGAGGAGTGAAATTTGCACTCCCCAAATTACAAATTGCACACCCTTTTCATTTCTTTAATATTTTTTATATACATTGTTACTTTTCTAGTATAAGATTTCACATTTGCCCCTTAAAATTCTCAGCTTTTACAGCTCTCTCTCTCTCTCTCTCTCTCTCTCTCTCTCTCTCTATTTCAAGTCTGGGTTCGCGAGTTTGGGTAGCAGAGTGTTTTCCCATAAAATAATTATTATTTTCTTCAGCAAATTTTTCTAATCTTTATTTTATATCCTTTGAAATAGTTATCATGATAAGAATTGAATCCAATTTGGGAACAATTGCAAGTTGTGGTCTCTGGTTCTCTGGGAGAATAAAAAAGTGGCGTGCACATGGTGAGTTGGAAGAACATTAATTGACCTCGTCTTGCAATCCAGATTTGGTTTTTGAATCTGCTATATTAATTTATCATCAACCTATCCAAAAAGAAAATGGCCAGATTCGTTATAAAATGAAGGACTAAATACTGTTTAGTCCTTGAACTTTTGCCCTAAAAACACTTTAGTCCCTGACCTTCTAATTTCACACGTTTAGTCCATGTACTCTTAAATTTCAGACCAATAGGTCCTTGCCGTTACTTTCCATCTAAAATCTCGGTTAAATCGATGACGTGGCAATTTTTGGGGCCAAAATGTCTATTCTACCCTCACTTTTTTATTTAATTTATATTTTCTCTTTTTTTTTTCTTTTTTTGTTTTCTCTTTTTCTGTTTGTTTTTATTTATTTATTTATTTTTGATTCTTTTTATCTCTTTTCTTCTGCCTCCTTCCCTCTCTTCTCTTCACACGCCTCACCTGAAACCACGCACCAAACTCTAGAAGCCTCAACCAAACACCACCAAACTCCAAACGGCGTCAGCAGAGGAGTACTCTACGGTGGAGCAACTGTTTGGAGCTCTGATTCGAACTCGAAATCGAGGTCGAGAGAGAAGATGATCCGATCTAGGGAGAAGACGACGAACGTCGGCCAGTGGGGTTAGGGATGGTTTAGCGTTCAAACCACCTCGACGTCGCCGACGTCCCTTTGGATTCGGTTTGGTCATCCGTCGACCCTGGAGTGAAAATCGACGCCGAAATTCTCCGACGGTTTCTAGGCTTTTTCCTGCAACTCCGGCCGAAATCGGTAGTGCATCAGGTGAGAAAATTCATCTACTCTTCATGCTCTGCACATTGATGTGCTTGATTTTGATTATAGTTGAGTTTTGATGGAATTGATGTTTTGGGTGTTATCGGCTTCGTCGGAGTTCACCATCCACAATGGCTTCTTTGGTCTTTTGGGTTTGATTTCGAAGCTAATGTTTGTCCTAGAGAAAATTTGGCGCTCAGTGATGCTTAATTTTGGGCATTCTGAAGTGGACGCAAACTGAGTGTGGGCGGAGATGAACCGAGCTTTGTCTTCCAACTATGGCAATTCAGTTCTGAGCACTTGTGGTCGAAAATGATTTCAAAACGCTCAGACTTGTGGAGTGATAATTGGAATTAACTGAATTGAGTTTGGTTTAGTTTGGTTGAAATCTCTCTGATTATTAAAGCATGATTGTTCGATTGAATGTTGAGTGGTGAATTGATAAGGTTGATATTCTGTTTGTGTTTTCTTTGTTTATAGAGATGCTGATGCAGGTGGTGAATGGGGAGGGCGGTGTCGGGGATGCCTCATAGGATGCCATAGGGGGTGGAGGAGGAGACGGTGGAGGTTTCGTGGGGCTAGAAGAATAGAAAACAGAAAAGAAAAAAAGAAAAAAGAAAAAAGAGAGAAAATATAAATTAAATAAAAAAGTGAGGGTAGAATAGACATTTTGGCCCCAAAAAATTGTCACGTCATTGATTTAACCGAGATTTTGGATGGAAAGTAACGGCAAGGACCTATTGGTCCGAAATTTAAGAGTACAAGGACTAAACGTGTGAAATTAGAAGGCCAGGGACTGAAGTGTTTTTAGGGCAAAAGTTTAAGGACTAAACAGTATTTAGTCCTAAAATGAAGCAGGACATGATACCAAATTTGATGCCCATATTCTACACTTATTTGAACCACAAATCTTCTAAATTTGATTTTGTTTTCTGGGTTTTGTTATTTTTCCTTCTTAGGTTTCAATCACAATAGAAATTCATCATAATAGAGAAACAAATTTATCAAAATAGACAGAGATTGTTGGATTGTAAAACTAAGAGACAGATGGAGAATGTTGTCCTTGCTCAAAATTTGTACAAGGATCCTTCATGAGCAAGACCCAGCACCTTTAACATGGTCGGCTTCGAGAGCAACTCGAAGAGCTTCACTTCTCAGAATAAGACGAGCCTATGATGGTAGACTAGATGCAACTCAGAAAAGGGAAGACACTACCCAAACACCAAATTCATAGCAAAAATTAATCATCTTAGGACTTTCATTTTCTTTGTTGTTTATACATGAGAGATAGATGAGTAATGAAACTGAAATCAGATAAAAGAGGGGGAAAAAATTTCTAGAGAGGGAGAGAGGAAAGAGTCAGAAACTTATTCCGCTGTCGGTCCAAGAAAGTTGTTGTGATATGTTAAGGGTACTAATGGAAATACATATGAGGAGAACATATAAAAATATTAAAAACAAGAGTGGGAGTGCAGATTGTAATTTAGGGTGTGCAAATTTCACACCCCCTATTTTAATGTGTCAATTCGTATCCTATAAAAACCTATCTAACCCTTCAACTTAAATTAACTTTCTCTTTTGGGTGTATATATATAATGTCTTTTGTTTTAATATTGTTCATCATCAAAGTTGTTTTGCAGCAGGTGTGGATTTCCAGATTGTTTCTTTGTTTTACTAATGGATTGCCAATGTAAATTCTGCAGGTGTGGATATGCATTTTGTTACAATTATGGAGTACAAGTTGTTACTTATACAGCTATCTGTCAAAGCTGTATATGTAATACTATTTGGCTTGCTTTTTGTTAATTGCAAGATTGCAAATCCTTTTCAAGTAATAAGTTATGTGGTTGGACTGGTACAAGAAGATTATATGGTTTAAGGATATTTTTGACATTACTTCTTCATATATTAAGCGATTCCTTAGTTGTATGTTGGATACACAGATAGTCAGCTGAAATATGAAGTATATTACATATAGAATTCTGGAAGTAAAGAAATCCTTAGCATCGATCTGGCTTATGCACTATTGTGTGTGTGTGTGTGTGTGTTGATTTGGTGCTTAAATGTAACCTAAGCGCAATAAGGGCACGGTCATCAAAGAAATGGGAAATATTTGAACCCGAAATTATCGTACCACGGGAATTGGAAAGCTAATTCCAATCCTTGGTTATGCCGATTACTAAGTCACTGACAATTTAACAAACAAAACCTAAAAGATAGCACCAAGCTATTTACATGCCCGGCTCGGAACAGCCAAGCCTAAAAATGGGTCAAGAGAACGACAAGTGAATGCAGAAACTCACAACCAAATGGCATGGATAATGAAAGTGGTTTGTGAACTTTGATTTTTGATTTTGAAAAATAAATTGACAATTAAAAACTAAAGTAGGTAATAAAAATTGAGATAATAGAAACTAATCAAGAAATGGAAATTAGGTCACTAGGGTATCCTTGTTAAGTCCCGAACCTAAATTTACCTATTTACTAGTCATCTGGACGGTAAACGACAACTATTTTCACTTTTTACTTTGTTTCAATACTTTTAGTGGCCTAAAAGTTGATTTTTTGTTCGGATCAAAGTTTGAGAAAATTTTCTTCACAAAAGTTGTAGAGGACATTAAACCTAGTCTGTGCATATGTAGTACGCTTAAATCGGAGTTCGTATGCAAAAGTTATGGCCAAAATACTAAAATTACTATTCATTATAACTTTCTATATATAGAGAAAGTACTGTGGTAAGTTTCCATATTTTTCCAGAAACTTACCGAACTCTCTCTATTTCCCCTCTCCACTCCCCATCGAGTTTTCTGGGGTCTTCTTTGTCCGGCCATATCTTCCTCCACAGGCCTCCAATCGACTTGATTCCAAAATAAATATTTCTCGCCTTGACTTCGTCTACAACTTCTCAGAAGACATCGGGGTGAAAAACGAACTGTGGAGGGCGCTGCAAGGCCGAGAAGCCGCACAGCTTGAGCTGGAAATCGCCTCCCTTCACCGGCTGATATCTCCCACATCCGGCATCCAATCAACTTGATTCCAGTTGGGCTAGGATCGCCTCCCCCTCCTCTACACGTTGGTACTCATGCGTCTCGGCGATTTGACAGGAAAACCATGAATTCCGGCAATCACCGTTAGTGTAGCAGTTGGAGTTTTCCGGCAAATCTCCCCATTCCGGCCATCTCCGGCCGCCAAACCAAGTCCAATAGGGGCGCCTTGAGCCAGTGAATATTTTCCCCTCAAGCTGCTAGTTCCAATTCACAGCGAGGAAGGAGAATCAAAGAGATGTTCAAATCGAGGGTTTTGAATTTTCTGGAAATTTTTCACCGGCTGAATTGGAGCTCTTCAAGGTAAAATTTGAACTTGTTGTAGGTGGTGCTGCCAAATTTTGGTGGCCATGGCGGCAGCGCATAGGGCAGTTTTTAATTTTCAATTTTTTAGCTAATTAAATCATATAATTGTTGTAGAGGTTGAATATGTGATTTTGGTGAATTTTGGAAGAGTTTGATATCAATTGTGAATTTCCGAAGTTTGGGGTTTCAGAGGTCAATTTATGGGAATCCGACCTTCGGATTTCCCTTGTTTCCGCTATGGAATACTTTAATCGATGGATTGAAATTAGTGGTGAAATTTGAGTTGAATCTGAAAAGAAATGTAGATATTGATTTACGAGGGGTTTTCAGGATTCGTTTTAGATTCGTATTAAATTGTCGAATTGTTGCTTACGAAATATAATTGTGTGCAGAGCGACGTACCGAGCTCTTGCTCGATGAAGGAACTCGTATACGTGATCGTCGGAATAGTACTGTGAGTGGACTTTTGTTTTAAATAATGATGCATGCGCCTATTTTCTTGAATTAATGTTTTATTTAATTATCATATTACTTTTCGAGCATATGAATTGATTTCGGAATTTGATTTCGGTTTATCTCGTGGTTTTGCTTTCAATAATGATTTTCATAGATTGATTATGATTTATCTCGGTTATGACTTTCGGATATTAATTTATTATGCTCGGATTCAAATTTATGATTTATGTTGATTTTCGACGAATTATTTTCGGAAGTAATTTCCGGAATTTCATATTTTATTTTTCTATTCGTCAATTTGAGATTTTGAAACGATTTTCGAAATGGGATTTCGATGAAGTTATATTTTTCTTATTTGATTATCGACCTTTGATTTTGGCATTGGGAATGCCTTAATGATGATTGTGGATTTGGTTTTGTTTCTGATTTACGATTTATAATTTAATCGTATGAATTGTTACCTGTTTGAAATTACTTTGACATGTGGGACACGTCGTTGCTTTATTCGGATTTATTATGAGATTGTCACTGGAATTATAGTTATTGATGATCTTTTGCCTATTTGTTATGAATTTGAGAATATTTTGGCGTGCGGGGCCACGTCATTAGAATATACTTATTTTTTTTTGTGAGGTATTGGGGAAGCTTTATGGATTTACTAGTTTTCGATTGTTTTCCTCACCATACTTGGGTCGTTCGGATTGTGTCTCCTCCTCACTTACTTTGTGTTTATGAGTGGCAGTCGAGGTGATTTATTCTCCTCCTCACACAATCTATGTGTGAGTGGCAGTCGAGGGTAGGTAGAGCCTAAGGGGCTCCTTTAGCCGTGTAGTGATTTCTTCTTCCCCATATCCTATTATTTATTTTGACTAGCGGGGCTAGTCCGTTTTCTCTTAACCAGTGGGGCTGGTATGTTTTCATGAGATTTCAAAATTTAAAGAATTATAATGTTTTATAAACTTTGCATGCATCTGTTGGGTTAAAAATTGCACAAAGTGTAAAATGTTACCCAACGTAATTTCACTCATATTCATTAACAGAATAGAGTTTTAATTATTTCTGGTTCGACCCATTCAAGACAGAATGTGTCTCTTAATTACAATCTCTTGTTACAAGAGAACACCCTTTGATTCCATTTATAAAGAAACCAATGTGTGTTTTTTTGTTTTTGCGGCTGCACCCGAATTTTGGAATGGGTTGCCTACGTACCCGGGAATGGATCAAGCCACTCGTAGTTCAAGAGTTCCAATAGGTGAACGACCCATTGGAAGGCTTGGATTTTGGAATAGGAAAAGTGTTTAGGATGCGGTTGCATCTAGATTATTTGATTCCAGATTGCCTACATACCCTTGCGGGATCAAACCAGATGTAGTTCTGGCATTTGGGATTTAAATGGGTAGATGACCCATTTATTTTTTGATTTGTGTTTGGGTTATTTGTTAGGGTTTAATGCCCTTGAATTTGTTTTTGGGTAATTTGGGAATGATGTGATTTTTTTTCTGGTGTTTGGGTGAATTTGACTTGTGGAGTCAGGGATTCGGATTGGCTGAATTTGACTAGTAGAGTTAGGGATTCGATTTGAATTTGTGGTTGCATCTAGTGGGTCGCTAGATTGCCTACATACCCTGTGAAGGGATCAAACCATTGTAGTTCAGAAGATGCGGTGGCATTTGAGATTTTTCTTGGTTTTGTACCAAAGGGATATTTTTTAGGTTCCGAGGTATTTTTAACGAAACCAAAGCTTGGGTATTTTGAAATGGAAACCCAGAGTGCCATGCTTTGTCGAATTCTTCAAATGGACCTAAATTTGGACATGGGCTTCTTTTTGTATCCTCGTGAGTCATGTTCCTCGATCCATGAAGCTTTCTCAGCCCCAAATTTAATACAGGGACCCCCAATGCAACGAGTGAACTCCGAGTCTTAATTTTTCTTGTATAGAATTCGGAGGCATGCTTCAAACTTTTATTTTGGGCATCAAATTTTGATATGGACACCCAACAAAGACTTCTTAGAGGCCCAAAGCCTCACACGTGCTCCGTCACAAATTTTTTCACTTATGCTTTTTGTTTTCCTTTTGTCACAGCTGCTTTACTTCAATTTCCATTGTCACAAAGAAACAAAAACCGATGAACACGAGCTTGTTTCGTCATTTTTGCAAGTCGAATCAGGGATGGATTTGGAGACAGCAATCAATTTGGCGATGGAATTGAAGATGGGCCGCAACTATATTCTTATCCAGAAAGGATTTCAGAGCCTGCAATTGAGATTTCTGCACACAAATTGGGTGAGGATTTCATCCTTCATTTCACTCCTTTGTTTGATCTGTGTACAACAAAACTGAAATTTTCTTCTGGGTTCTTCCCATCGGCGACTCGGGGAATTGAATATTGTTGAGTAGGTTTTGTTATCAGAATACTCACTTTCCTCTCTTTCTTTTTGTTTTGTGCTTTTGTCAATTTCTGCAATTGTCTTATTTACATTGATTTCAATTAATTGAAACCTGCATGCTCAAACTGGAGCCACCGCCAAGATTTCTTTGACTCTTCAATCTTGATTATAAAACCAATACCAGACTATTCTTGTTTTTTTTCTATGACGGCACTTCATCACTTGGTTGTCTCATATCATTGTTAATTAAGCTTTTTGAATTGTGCATAGCTTAATTAAACTTCCCCACATGGCCTGCAATATTACCAGAACACACCTTTTTTTTATATATATTGCTTTGTGCTTTTGTGAAGTTCTGGAATTGCTTTGTTGACAATGACCAACACGGGCACCTTGTTAATTAAGCTCGTTTGTCTTATGCATAGCTTAATTAATATAATCTCTTAGTCTGCAACACCACCATAACATTCATTCCTCTTCCTCTTTCTTTATATATATATTGCTTTGTGCTTCTGTCAATCTCTGGAATGGTTTTGATGATGTTGGCCCATTTAGATCAAGGTTTCATGCTAGACACAAAGATGCCACCGCCGAAGACTTCTTTAGTTTTCATGTCGGCACTGCTTCCATTACTTGCATCAAAACTCGTTGCAGCCTCTTGGAAGAGGTTGAAATTGGCTTTAATATATGCCTTGCACAGTTGCACTTCAACACATCTCTGACAAATGGAGTGCCAATTTGTCTTGTGCACTTTGCCTCATCATTTTCTTTCAACTTACAAAGCTCCAGCACACCAAGTAACCAACCCTTGTTTTGGCTTGTGCATAGGTAATTAAGGCTTCTTTGTTTTTTTTTTTCGTAACACAACAACCCCAAAACCAAAAGTTGGTTTATTCTTTTATAATCATACTGTTTATGTTTTGGTTGTTTTGGTGTGTTGTAAAGACCAGATTATATGCTTTGCTTTTGCCGATTACGTGGCTCTCCAAGAGGTGAGTTTTGTCATCTTTCATCATCTTTACTGATGTAGAACAAACTAGATCACACATTCCTTTTCTTTTCCATTTGCTATGAACTGCATGCTTGTAGCTCTTTGGTCATTTGTTTTCCCCTTTATTTTGGAAGAAAGACTCAGTGAGCTTGCTTTGAGTCTCAGAGCTTGTGGCCTTTAGCCAGAAGTTTAACATCCGCTTGGCTTTGTTTTGTTTGTTTTCTTTTAGAGCAGGTTCGGTAAAGCATGTAACTACGATGTGGCTTCAGAGACGGAGCTCCGGCAAGGTTTGTGGAGACAGAGCTCTGACATATTCATCGGGAAGCTGCCCGGCATGGTCATCGAGTCGCTGCCCGGCATGGTCATCGGGTCGCTGCCCGGCATGGTCATCGGAGGCGCTGCTCCGGCATGATTTTTTTTGTTCTTCTATTTTTACTTTGGTATGGCATCGTTGAGAGGCCTGTGAACATCCAAAGAGGAGGTGGAGCCTGTGAACATTCAAAGAGAAGGTGGAGCATGGAAGGGAGGGAATCTCAACCTTTGTGGTATCTTGGATATCTCTCCGAACTTTGTCTTCCAAGCTGCTTCTTGCCTTCACTGCTTTTCCACGCTGCTATTCTCCTTCTTCTTTTTTCCACGCTGATGTGCTTGCGTCCTCCTGTTGTCCTCCCCACGTTGCGGCCTCCCTTTTTTTGGCTGTAGAGTCTCTCTTTATATATAGGCAACTTGGGTTTGCCAAGATGACGTGATAGTGATGGAGTTGGACTCAAACATATCAAGGTTGAGAGTTTGTGATTAATTTGGCATCAATAACTCTTACCTTTATCTGCTGAACGTGTACCCTTCAGCTTCATTAATTGTTGTATTGCTCTACTTTCTCTCCTTTGTAGAATTTGAATAAAGTTAGAGTAACCCAATAGTAGATAAAGTTAAAATAAACTTCTAGAAGCAACGTGCTTCTTTTACACTTTTTCCTTTACGGAAATTTTTTATGGGCTCTTGAATTTTTTTCGGTTTCAACAGCATCGAGGTTTTATAAATTTAAATAAGTGGGAAAGTATTCAAGTTTGTTTCATTTAAATTATCTTGGGATAATGAGAGTCCAATGGACGATGTAGAAATTGAAACTGAGCAACCTACGAATGCTAACTCTACTCCATCATCTTCTTATCTCAGCAAGAGAAGGCGCATAGAAGACTATGAGAATGTTGCATTTGTGGATACCAATGAAGATATTTTGGTAGGTCAGTTATATCCGAGTAAGAAAGCCTTGAAACAACATTTGGGCATGCTCGCAATAAGAAAGAATTACGAGTTTAAAGTGAACAAATCTGCTAGTGATCGATTTGAAGTTAGGTGTGTGGATCCTAATTGTAAGTGGCGACTCCGTGCAATAAAGCTACAAGACTTGGCCTATTTTGAAGTAAGAAAGTTTCATAATGAACATTCTTGTTCATTGGATATTATTCATCATAATCATCGACAACCAAGCAGCTCCCTAATTGGTCAATTTGTCAAGTCAAAGTTTGAGGGAGGAACCTCGCGTATATACAGACCTAGAGATATCATTGATGAAGCGTGTGTCCAACTTGGAGTTAATATGGGCTATAATAAAGCTTGGAGGGCAAGAGAAGCAGCACTAGAACTTGCAAGAGGATCACCAGAGGAATCATTTGCTATACTTCCAACATATTGTGCTATGTTAGAGCGCAAAAACCAAGGTACAATAACACACATAGAAACTGATGAACATAATCACTTTCTATACTTTTTCATGGCAATTGGAGCCTCAATTAGAGGATTTTGTGATTCTATGAGACCCGTGATCGCTATAGATGATACATTTTTGAAAGGAAAGTACTTTGGAACCATGTTTGTGGCTGCATGCCAAGATGGAGAGAATCAAATATATCCTTTGGCATTTGGGGTGGTAGACTCTGAAAATGATGCCTCATGGTCATGGTTTTTGACAAAATTGAGAGGGGCCATTGGAGTTGTAGAGAACTTGGTTTTGATATATGATCAACATGGAAGCATTGCCAAAGCTGTGGATAATGTTTTTCCTGAAGCACATCATGGAGCCTGCATCTTTCATATAGTTAACAACCTGCAATCAAAGTTTGGCAAAAAAATGAAGATCCTTAAGTTATATTACACAGCAGCAAAGAAGTACCAAGTATCCGAGTTCAATACATTGATGGATGACATTCGAAAAATAAAAGATGGAGAAGTCTGTACAACATGATGACATCCAACATTGCTGAATCTATGAAGTCGAAGCTTAAAGATGCTAGAAAACTACCAATTACTGCTTTAGTGGATCACCTAAGAGAGGTGCTTCAACAATGGTTTGTTTAACGACGTGATGCAGCAAGCTCCCTTAATACACACTTAACCAAATGGGCAGAAGACAAAGTGCGCAAAAACAACAATAGTGGTTCACATATGCGGGTATGTATTCTAAAAATTAGTGTCATAATATTTGTACTTGTTATACTATATTATTTGATTTTCGGAAACATGCTAACTTTGGTTTCATTATACATTAGGTGTCTCCAATTGATCTCTATGCATTTCAAATACATGATCAAAGTCAAACATTTACAGTGGACTTAAATAATATGACTTGTACATGTCGAGAGTTTGATCTTGATCGACTTCCTTGTGCCCATGCAACTGTTGCCTGTAGAACTAAAGGAATATCAGTGTATACCATGTGCTCCCAATTTTACACAGCCAATGCACTTATGTTAGCGTATGCGGAGCCTATTTGGCTAGTTGGGAATAAAAGTGAGTGGGATGTGCCTGAAGATGTGCAAAACAAAATTGTCTTACCACCAATAAGACAAGTAGTACCTGGAAGACGTAAGACGGTATGAATTCCATTTGTAGGAGAAGATGCAATTAGAAAAAAGTGTACAAGATGCTGTGGAGGAGGTCATAACCGTGCAACTTGCCAAAATCCAATTCCACTTGTTTGATGGAAAGCGATCTTTCTATTAATGTTGTGTTTTAAATTACAACACTTTAATTCTATGTACTTCAGTTTCAGCACTGTAATTTTTTCTATATGCTGCATTTTACTTCTTCACTAAGCTTGACATTAAGAAGTAATTTAGTCTCTGGAACCTTATACATTGCTACTGTTGGTTTTTATTCTTTTTTTTTTGGCTATTCAAACAAAGTATGAAAATGATATTTCCCTTTTCCATTAAAGCAAAGCAGAGCAATTGTATTCCACGGGTCAAAGCAAAAATATAGCAGATTGGTTTGTGTAGGTCAATAATATGTAAATTAGAGGAGAAAAATTTCAGAGTTTAAAAGTTCAAAATCTTCTGCTCACCGAATGAGAAAAGATTTCTTAAAAAATTTCAAATTTTAGTTCCAGGGATTTAATAAGGATTTAGATGACTTTTTACCTTCTCAAATGGTCATTTTTCAACTAAATTAAACAACAAGGTTATAAACCATTTTGAAGACCCAAAAAGGGTCATTTATCAAAATTTCTCTAATACTTTTTAAATCTTACGTTTATCTGTCTGCAACATCCATTGTATACAAAGGTTACTTTGGTCCCAGTTCTACAAAAAAACCTTTTCAATAGGCTTTAAACTTTCTCAAAGTTATCCTACCCATTCAAGCCATAAAACGCAGAAGCCAAAATCTTAAAAAGATAAAAAATTTCAGACTGAGATTACCTTTTAATTCAAATGTTGTAGACGCTATTGCAGTGTTGTGCTCCAAGATTCGTAAACACAAACTAATCAAGATTCGCAAATACTTCAAATTCTCAGCAATCTATATAATTTCCTAACTCTACAAAGCATTACCAGCTATTCAATCCAAAATGCATGAACATCACCTACAAATTCTTATTTTCATACTCCTAGATGCATTTCCAACTTCTACCATGAAGGAATAGCAGATTCCAATCGATTACCAAGCAAACAACACAGCTACAATGCAGGTAACCATCAATATTTCCAAAGGTACGTACAAGTCTATATTACCTGTCTCAATCACAAAAGTTGCAAGATCTTCTTTGTCTTTGGATCAATGACATTGATACTGAAAATATAATAATTAAAAGTATAAGGAAAAGAACCACAGCTATAAAGATCTCAATATATAAACAAATTAAGGATCATGACCTACCCATGGATACGAATGATAAACGAAAGCTTAGACTCTGGCTTGACATAGAATCCTCCTTTTAGCCTTGCTTCACGCTTCAACCGGACCAACTCATTGTCCTATATAATGCACACAAGTAGTATGTTAACATGAAGAATAAACATAAAGGGCAAATCAATTCAAAGCAGAGTGAAAATTAATATAATAAACCAAACAAGATGTACCTTCTCTGCGTACTCCTTGGTGTACTGTTTGGATTTGTTGTAAATAAGCTTCCTATTCTCAGCATTCTTTTTCTTGGTGGATTCAAGCCCCTGCGTCTTTGCCAAGGCCCATTCCTCCTCTGTCTTCCTCTTCTTTAGAACAGACTCTGGAACAACTACCTTGACTGCTTCACCCATCTCTACAAATGTGGATAGCAGATAAATGAACATACTTTCAAGACAAGCCTAATTCAATGTAAACTCACAACTCAAAACAATATCTCTGAGTGATATTAGGAACAGTAAACTCACCACTCAAACCATAAAGAACATAAAACCTCAAACTTCCAATTTCTAAAATCCTAACCACAACTGAAAATTGAATATATCATCTTCTAGAACTCGATCAGTAACATAGCCTTAAAATCCACCACAGTAGTTTATAAAAAAATTAAAAAGAGCAATTTTTTTGCTATCAAATGTTTCAATATTTGCAGAACATCAAGTAAATCCCCAAACACCAATGTTTTGAACTCAAACAACCAAAAGCATCCCTTATTTCATATGCAAATCAAGAACATAGCAATTAATAACATCAATTGCTATTAGAACAATATCCCGGCCTGTTCCTGACATTTTCATTGCTTTTTAGGAGGGCCTACCATAAAACGTTCATATGGAGAAAATCAGATTAACGTTCAACTATATCCTGCTCATTACATATGCAACTATATGTAAACACAAAACATTGCTGCCTTTATATACTTGTTTATGACTAAACGTTATATAACATTTTAATCTAGGAGGGCCAAATTCAACTATATTGTTCATATAGTTGAACAACATCCCTGAACGTTATATAGTTGAACAATATCCAGGTTTTATGTTAGGCCCTCCTAGATTATCTAGAGTTTTCTGCAGATATCAGGAACAGTGATCTGTCAAATAAATAAGAACGTTATATAGTTGAAGAAAATCTAAGGTCATAGTCCCACAGATTCTTCATGTGAGGCTGATGGAGCTACTGACAGATAACGTTTACACAGCTTAGAATAATTAACCGCTTATAATATATGAGCTCTGGACGGATATATTATATTCATTGATTATAGTAATAATAGTTTTCAAGAAATCTTAGAATTTTAGTCTCATGGTAGCCAACATGACTGGAATTCTCAGCATTAATCATTGGCTCTGTTTCCATGCCATTGATGCTAAAAAAGAATTGAGGCTAATGGTTTGCTTTCTTCTTGTTCTTCAGAGGCTGCAGCTCAGGTAGGCAAAATAAGCAGTTGAGGGGAGTAATTAAAATAAAGGCGTATGCATGCTGAGCAATTGGATTTGTATCAATATGTATGATGATTGGGTCAATCCTAATTTGAGACACACTGATTAAAGATTTGCGGACCTTAATTAAACTCTTGGAAACTAAAACAAATTGACAACAACAATGCTACTCTAATACCACCAAAACAATGCCCACTGCAAACACAAAACTTTATCTGATTCTACCAATTTCCTATTTCTAGAACAACTCATCATTTCCTTCTCACAAATATGCACTACTGTTATAAACTTCAAACCGTAGACATGAAATCAATGCTAGCCTTCCACGAAATCAATGCTCAGATGGGGTAAAGTCAAATCTCACTTGTTTCCGGCAACCTCAGAGCCGTAAAGATGTGTATTTGCAACTCACAAAGAGAAATCCGCAGAAAAAGAAAAGCAACAAATCAATCCATTCTAAAAGAAAAACCCGAAAACTAGACAAAGAAAGAAAATTTGACAAGCAAACTCAATTTTCAGACTTGACAGGTAATTTTCAGTTTTATATAAGTAACATAAACTAGCCTGAAACTTCTGCACGACTTTTCTAACAGATATAGCCCCGAATACCATCAACTTTTCTCCAAAAAAGATTCATCTGTTGAACTAGAAACCATACTTGACATCTTAATCGAGTGCAGAGGAAGAGTAGTTGAATATTTTGACTCGAAAATTTCAGTCACAGAAGGCAAATCCACAGCAATGGCTAGAATATGCACGTCACCATGTACTGTCAGAAATGTAAGCAACTGAGTTGGGATTCACATTTAGACATAGTTCCATCTTCATTACACAGAATAGAAGTGAAGTGAAGTAACAGACTTTATTACTTAGTAGGACAGAAAAATAAAATATAACCAAACGTGGATAGATCTAAAGCAGCTAAAGTTTTCCCTAAATAATCCAAAACACAGACCCTGATTCCTCACCACTAATCCCTAGATTCATTCTCGTCATTCCCAAATCACCAACTTCCACAGACTCCACTCTCCCTGTTCCCCAAACAAAAACTCTGTTTCGGATTTTCTAAGCAAGCAAAAGGTTCATTTTCAGTTCTACTTGAGAAATTTACAAGTAAACAATCAAAATAGCAACATACATGAAAAAAATTAAAAACGAAAAAACAATCCAACCTTTTTCCAGTACCAAACCAAAGCTTTAGCAAATTTTATTCTTTTCTTAGAAATTAGAACTGACAACTCAAAGCCCAAGCTTCATTCACCAGATGTAGATCCATCGGAAAAAAGAATCTGAATGCATACCATTTCAGCTACTAAAATCTCCAATTACGATCCACAAATAAGACACTTAGCTACCTATCCCTCTAATACAGTTTCTCTACAACCGAATGATTCCAAACAAATCCGAAATCGGAAATCGAAAAATCCAGTTCACGATAGACCTTAAAAGAAAAGCGAAGGATCATGATGCTTACCCTTTCTACCGGCGAGCTTACGCTTTTCCTTGCAGAAGATTGTTCTTCAACGAGCTCGGCGAAACGCTTTGGAGGGCGAACTGTGAAGAGTTGAAAAGGGTTTTGACGGAAGCAAAATCAACTCGAATCCCTCAAGCAGAAAAATCGAATTTGGGTTTGGCCGGGGGAGGGCAGCAGCGGGAGTTGCTGAGGACGTCGTCACCGTCGTAGTAGGAGGCGCGTAAGATGACGGACTAGACGGAGTCGATGCCGAAGAAGCCGAGGACGTAGATGAAGGAAGCAATGAGGAGCTTTAGAATGGCGGCGAGTTCGGGTGAGCTTAGGGTCCCGAATGGAGGTCGAGTTTGGGAGGAGATCCAGTTTGGGGGTGAGTTCAGAATGAAGGAGTCTCGCTAGGGTTTTCTATTTCAGTTTTGGGGTCGGGCGCAATTTTTTTTTTTTCTAAGTGTGAAAGTTTTGAGTTTTAGTAACCGCTTCTTCATTTCACTTAAAAGACTTAGCGCTTTTTGCAAAGATAGGTTCCCGCAAATTTTTCGAACAAAACTTTTAACACCGGTCATTTTAAGAATCGATGTTAATGATATACATTTAAATCGATATTTTCGTAAAACGATGTTAGATTATTTTTTTACATCGTGGGTAAGTCTGACCGATTTAAAACATGCGATGTTTATGAACAGATTTCTAGTAGTGACATCATGGCTAATGAGGGAGAGTTAACGCGAGCTACATGACTTGTTGGAGGAAGTTTCTTGTCGTTTTGCAAGGACAGGGTGGTGCGGCTCAAATAGGACATGTGCAAGCTAGCTGTTAGTTTTTTTTGGAGTTTGAAAGCAACGGTCCTTTAATCTGGACCTTTGATTTCAATTAATGAAGAAATCTAACAATCATTTAATCAAACTATGTGTATCCGAAAAATTTCTAAAATCCCAAAACTTCATAAAATCACTATAAATAACTGGGGTATCCGAAAAATTCCCTGAAAATTCCCACGAACTCGTTGTGTAACACCCCGTATCTGGAAATACTATCCCTTAATTTATTTGCATTGCTTTAAGATATTTTAATTCATCGTATCATTAAATTAGCCTTCCTAATAGGAAATTATTTTTATGGAGTTTCGAACATTATTTTCTTAGCATGGAAAAATAGAGCACGATAATACAAGAGTGTAGGCGCAAACGGTTAGTTAAACAGAGATGTAACAAGAAAGTTAAAAATATTTTCGTGTTAGGGGTATTTTGGTCATTTCGCCTCACCCTGGCTTAATTAGATCAAATCATCTCTCCCTCCAATCCGTTTTTCATGTGAAAAACATATCAAGGAGAGAGAGAAAATGAGCTAGCCTTGCCGCCCACCTTTTCCATCGTCGGCGCCGTTTCCGGTCACAATTCTTACACCATTATCTTCCTCTCTTCATGGGCTTTCTATTGATATATGTTTCGAGATCTATCATCAAATGTGCGTGACTAGTCAAAGGAGAGAAGATTGAGTGATTTTCCGGCTATTTTCAAATTCCAGCCAAACCATTGAGAATTTGGAGAAACCTCAAGGTATAAAGTTGTTTCTTACCTCATGGGCTTTCTTTTGAGTACAGTATTGCATGTATATTGGAGGACATTGAAAATTGAAATTTCGGCCACCGAGGCTCTGTTGCCTCCGGCGGCCTTTCATGGTCATTTTTAGTCTTTTTGAGCTTTGTTATGCTTCATAGGATGTGTTAGTATTAGCCCAAGTAGAGTTGTAGAATTTTGATGGGAAATTGGGGTATGGTGTTGAGCATAAATTTGAGAAATTGTGGATAGGAAGTGTTGGAGTTAGCGAATCAAGTGGAAGGAAGTTAAGATGAATAATTGTTTATAGAAAAGTTTGGCGACTTTACGTCGCATTACGTCAAGGGGAGAATACGGTTTGCTAGGATGCATTCATGTTTCTTTACTTAATTTGTCGAAATTGAGTTTAAATTATTTATAAATTATTATTGGCTAGGTTATCTGGTTGAGCAAGCTTCCGAGGACATTCTCGAGATGGGACTCACCTAGTCACCTTTCATTGTGAGTTGGACTTTGTTTTAATGAAATGCATGCAATTACTTATTTGGTATTTGATCTCTTTGTTTATCTATTTATTTTTCATGAAGTTTTATTATGATTTCTCATAAATTAATTATCGTGGTCATTAAGCAATTTTTTTATTTATGTTTTGAAGTAAATTGCTTATTTTGGAAAAGAAAGAACCTTTTCAAAATGGTTTACCAGATATGATGCTTTAAGTGTTGCTACATTTGCGAAAAGAAAAAACCTCTTTAGTTGGCAAAGGAAAATGGATTTCAACTTACCTTATGAGTACCCAACCCCAGCAAGATACTACGATACTTCATCAGTTTTTTGGTTACATGCACGTATACCCTCCCACTCTACTTGTGTACCGGCGGACGCATAAGTGTATGATCAGTTCCCCCACGCTGCTTGATGCGCACAGGTGTACGACCTTCCCCATCCCTCGCTATGCTCATGTTGAGTTCTCTAGGCATGAGTGTATGACCAGTTGTCCGCCACGCTCTGCCTATTTTGATATAGCTCATTATAGGTGTATGATCAGTTTTTGGGTACAAGTTTGGTAAGGCTTTTTAGTTTTGGAAGTTATACCAGATGACTTGGACTAAATTACCTTTGCAAGCAAGTATCGAGTTTACTTCCCAGTTACTACCTTCAGTTTTCTTGAGACCTTATTAAAGTAAAGTGCTTTATTTTGTTACAAGTTTATCTTATAAATTGGTATTTGAAAGCATTCATGACTGTAACTTTTGAACTTGTTTTTTTACTATAAGTGGTTAATTGCATGCCAAACGTTTACGAAAGAAAAATGATTTTTAAGGAAAATAAGTTTTTTGGAAAGTAGTTTTAAAAATTCAATTATTTTTGTCTTCTCACTGAGCTTGTCTCACGTTTTCTATGATTTTCTAAGGGCTCTTTGGTTTTCTGTTTTGCCCAAGTTAGCGTTTTAGAGGTTGAATCAATATCCACATGAAAGACATGCATCCACTTAATATTCTTGATCTTCTGACATCAGTCGTATAGTTTACTTAGTAGTTGTTCTTTGATACGCTAAAAGCAAGCGCATAATTTAACCCTGAAAATATCATCGTTAGTATATGGTAATTAGGGATCGTTCAAATTCGGAGATTGAGGGTACACCTGTAATTGCAAAAAACAAATTAATAAAAGTAAAAAGTATTATTTACAAAAATAAAACAAAGAAAAAGAAATATATACAAGTAAACACAATTAGGGGGTTTTAGATTTATAAATTAAAAATTAAATAAATAAAATAAAGAAAATGTAAAAACATATATACAATGGTGGAACGCAAGGAATAAAGATCAAAACCACAATCATATGCAAGAAATCCAATCACAATTCCTATAGTTAATTTTCTATGTCATGAGAAAGAAGTTGATCATGTGAAACGTTAGAAAGCAAACGATTTCCCATTTTTTACTTTCCTTGAATAATTAATCTAAGTCAAAGCACCTA
>BDJD01001133.1:20214-32770 GCA_002564525.1 Rosa multiflora | reverse complement strand
ATTCAATGCATGAAGAACAAAGAAAGGATGTCAATCAAAGTGCACAACCTAGTTATGAATAAGTTCACCTATTTGCAATCCTCCTTAATTGATTTCGACTTTTGTCCAAATTAAGCCTTTACTACTTAAATCTAGCTTCAATTACATGCATATATCCTAAGTTGGCTACCAAATAACACATACATATAAAAGTTTTCTGTAAAACAAAATCAATCAAGCAATCTCACATAAGCAACATTTAAATCAACATATAAAAATCACAATTTTATTTCAAAACATATAAACGGGCTTTAAACTTTTCCCTTAACGTCATGTTAACTAGAATTCATAACTCTACAAAATCAAACAAAGGAAAACAAAATAAAGTATGAAATACACCGTGAAAGATGAATGACGTGGCCTTGAGACGAAGAACTCGAAGATCCTTGAAAGCAAGCAATCTTCTAGGGACGACACAAGGGTGGATGGTGGATAAGATCTTGATGTATTGCATGACTTCTTCTCCTCCTTGGTTGAGACGCAGAGCTTCTGAAGACTAGAGAATGGAGAGAATTTTTCTGATGTTTATTTACTGAGGGAGAGAGGTGTGGTGGTGTTGATGGTGTAGCATAGGGGGGTTTATATAGGGGAAGGCAAGGCTTCATGAATTTAATTTCTAAGAAATTTTCTGGTTACACCACACAGCTCCAACCAATGAATTAATGTCACGTCAGCTCTGCCATGTCACTCAACCAATCAAAAAGCTCCAAAATAAATCCATAATCTTTCCAAATATATTATTGCTGATTTTCCCAAGATTTAATATGATTTTATTCACCATTTTCGGCCAAATATCTAGGCATAAACCTAGACAATGTATCCGGACTCATTTTGGACCCTTTCTCCCTTAAATCTCTCCATGGCTTTATCCTTAATGTCCTCCCCTTGATTTTCTCTTGATTTTCACATTAAAATTGCAGATTTTATTCTCTAATTTCAGCCAACATATCTTGAGGGAATTGAGGAACGAATTTGGACTCGTTTTGAATCTTTTCTTCCTTAAAATTCTCCTTTGATATTCGCCACGTAATCTCCTTGATTTCCCATGCAAAAATCAGATTTAATCTCCCAAAATATCTCCCATGTCATCATGTGGTCTCTTAATGCCTTCAGGTTTCCTAGCCTCATCAGGATTCCTGCGTTGACTAGGATTCCTAGTAATCCTAGTCGGACCAGGAAAACTCCATTTCTTCATTTCAGTTCCATTTATTCCAAGGTACCTAGAAAATAGAAACTTTTATTAAAATTATTAAAAATAGAAACTTTCTAAAGATGGAAACTTTCCTAAACAAGAAGGATTTATTTAAGGAAATAACTAAGTAAATATGAGGAAATAACAATTAAAACGTCGCATTAAAATGCTCCCATCATTCTTATGTTAATTAGAGGAGCTCTGAGATGCCATAAGTAAATTGAGGTATATTGAAATTGCAAGTAAATGTTGGACGAAAGACAATATGATTTATCTACTCAATGATGGTTATTGAAAGTTGATTTTGTGAGGGGCAAGAGGTCCTAATGGGAAGTTTATTAGAGATTTGTGATATTAGAAGTGTATTGTTGATTTACAGGTTTTTGGGTAGTCCATTTTTAGGGGAAATTATGTCGAATGTTTGATAAAACCCTTCTCTAACTTGGTCTACACAGAACCACCCCAAGTTCTAAGGTGGAATTCTGGAGCGGGTCTGCCACGTTGTGCCATGTACTTTATTATCCAACTCTTAAATCGAGGATTTCACCTTGTAAAAATTTCTGAAAATAAGCTCGATGAATTTTCCGGGGCTATATACATCAAATATATTTCAATTTTACAATAAATAATTTTTTATTAAATTCAATGAACAGTAATTGAGCAGTCAAGAAACAAAACGGGTGGAAACCCATGTCCAGTGGCAGAGAACAGTGTCTTGACTCAGTGACCCGGTGACCTATTGACCCAACGGGTGAACTTGTTCTAACCAACACCCCTATTAACCGACCTCCACTGGGCAAGCTGAGGTGGTGACCTCCATGGAAGAAAAAGTTGCTTCCACGGGCATATTTTTGACTGGCATGAAAGAGACCCGATCTGCAAAAGGTCAAGAATTATGTCATGCTCTTGACATTTTTCATGACCCAGTGAGACCGGTTGCCACTCTAGCCCTAGCCCAGTCGGGGCCCATGTCATGGCTGATGAGGGAGAGTTGACGCGAGCTGCATGGCGCGTTGGAGGAAGTTTCTTATCTTATAGCGAGGATAGGGTAGGGCGCGCGTCAGCCCACGATTTTGTCGTGTAGTGGCATGGGATTGCAGCTGAAATGGGACACATGCAAGCTAGCCGTTTTTTTTTTTGGATTTTGAAAGCAACGGTCCTTTAATCTGGACCTTTGATTTCAATTAATGAAGAAATCTAACGGTCATTTAATCAAACAGTGTATCCGAAAAATTTCTAAAAATCCCAAAATTTTGGAAAATCACTATAAATAGCTTAGGTATCCGAAAATTCCCTGAAAATTCCCACGAACTTGTTGTGCCATGTACTTTATTATCTAACTCTTAAATCAATGATTTCACCTTGTAAAAATTTCTGAAAACAAGCTCGATGAATTTTCTGGGGCTATTTACATCAAATATATTTCAATTTTACAATAAATAATTTTTTTATTAAATTCAATGAGCAGTAACTGACCGGTCAAAAAACAGACGGGGTGGAAACGCATGTCCAGTGGCAGTGAACAGTGTCTTGACCCAGTGACTCGGTGACTTATTAACCCAACGGATGAACTTGCTCTAACCGGCACCCCTATTGACCAGCCTCCACCTAGGTAAGCTGAGGTGGTGACCTCCATGGAAGAAAAAATTGCATCCATGGGCAGATTTTTGAATGGAATGAAAGAGACCCAATCTGCTAAAAAGGTCAATGATTATGTCATGTTCTTGACATTTTTCATGACCCAGTGAGACCGGTTGCCACTCTAGCTAGCCCTAGCCCAGTCGGGGCCCATGTCATGGTTGATGAGGGAGAGTTGACGCGAGTTGCATGGCGCGTTGGAGGAAGTTTCTTGTCGTTTAGCGAGGACAGGGTTGGGGCGCGCGTCAGCCCACGATTTTGTCGTGTAGTGGCATAGGATTGCAGCAGAAATGGGACACGTGCAAGCCAGCCGTTGGTTTTTTTTTTGGAGTTTGAAAGCAACGGTCCTTTAATCTGGACCTTTGATTTCAATTAATGAAGAAATCTAACGGTCATTTAATCAAACTATGTGTATCCGAAAAATTTCTAAAATCCCAAAACTTCAGAAAATCACTATAAATAGCTTGGGTATCCGAAAAATTCCCCAAAAATTCGCACGAACTCGTTGTGTCATTTACTTTATTATCCAACTCTTAAATCAAGGATTTCACCTTGTAAAAATTTCTGAAAATATGCTCGATTAATTTTCCAGGGCTATTTACACCAAATATATTTCAATTTTACAATAAATAATTTTTTATTAAATTCAATGAACAGTAACTAACCGGTCAAGAAACAGAACAGGTGGAAGCCCATGTCCAGTAGCAGTGAACAGTGTCGTGACCCTGACCTATTGACCCAATGGGTGAACTTGCTCTAAGGCTGCCCCTTCTCGCTTATTTCTCCTGTAGGTTCATCTTTCCAATTTTCTGTTATATATATATTTTTTATTGAATAGATTTTTTGTCATATTAAAAAGAAGGGTGGTTCTAGTTGGACCTCCAAATTTGATATTTGGATCTCCATTTTTTTTCAATTATCAATAGACTTTGTAAACTCATATGAATTAAAAAAATAAAAAAATTAAAAAAAAAATAAAAAAATAAAAAAAAAATTTAAAAATTTAAAAAATTAAAAATACATACTACGATCCGAATTAAAAGAAAAATCTTTATAACTGTCTACTTGTTCAGCTCCTCCAAGAATCACTTTCTGGTTCTGTCACTGAAAGTACAAGAAAAAATGTAGGCAGCTCCCCTCACGAAATTTTTCGTGGTTTAATTGATAGAGATTAATAATAATAAAAAAACAACAAATTGTTGAAATTATAGATTTAATTGTTCAAGGGTGTTTTGGTAAATTTAAAGATATGTACTTAACTTTTAAAGTATTCAAAAAAGTGAATTGGAGATTTAATAAGTAGAAGAGATCCAAATATCAAATTTAGAGGTCTAACTAGAACCACCCTAAAAAGAATTGGTTGAGTAATTAAGGGATCCAATGCCAAAACAAAAACTTAATACAAGAAGTTCGACGATAGCAATTAGGTCACGGTTGCCTACGTCATATCGTATGATAGGAAGCACCACCGATGGGTATATATATATATATAAACTCAATGACGCTGAAAAGTCTGGCCGGTTTATTAATGCAAGGTTTAGGTGCTATAATTCGTAATCATGATAGACAACAAGGGCTAAACAACAAGAGCTTGTGATATTTTTGTTTTGGATAGCTCAGTACCCAGTTATAAACTTATAATGGAGTAGAAGTGTAAAACTATGTTCTAAACATAATGGCTCAACTGCATATTCACTATGTTATATTTAAATATTGTGAAACTAATATATAGTGTTGCTCATAGGATTTTTTGCTTCAATATTGTTCGGAAGTGGGGTGACTCGTAACTTCCCATTTCACTGATCTTTTTATTTCTTCTAACTCTCACTAGCATGACCAAGTTTAGTTACGCTGCGTCCTTTACTCATTTCAAAAGTAAAATAAAAAACTAAATAGCAGAATAAATTTTTAAAAATATAACTAAAAAAATACCTGCTAACCCACCACGTCTGATGAGGAAGACAGGTTTTTAAAATAGGGATATAGCTAAAACTTCTTAAACAAAAATTTGGTCACTAGAGCGGTAAAATGTATCATTAGACGACAACCTAGTTGGTAATCTTGCACAATCAAATACAAACAGAGGGGCCTATATTATTCTTGAGCAAGTTGAAGAAATTTTAAAGACTAAGAAGACACGAGAGACAAAACGAGGGAAACGGATGGAAAGACACCTGAAATGTAGAGGATAATTCTGTTGTCAATTGTGGAAATTAAAGAAATTGAGTAGGAAGTAGGAACAGTATTATCAGTGGCAAACGTAGAAATTTTTGTATATGGGGGCGAAAATATTGAACGACCACAAAACATAACTTTGATGAATGAGACAAAATTTCAGTCTATGGTTCTATACATTTCTTAGCAAATAAAAATACTAAATTTCAATCAATGTATTTCACAATACGGAAAACTTTTTGCAATTAGTTAAAAGAAAACATTCATAAATTTCCTTAAAAAAAGCGCCAAGCGGTCAAGGAAAAATGAACTAGAAATTCTATAGTTATTTTCAAATTCCATACACTAAAATAAAAACCCAATGTAATTCAATACTTCAACAAAGAAAGGAACAAAATAACAAATTAAAAGAACATTAGAACCGTATTAGAGTTTACCTAATGTTAGTATCATATGTGGTACTACTAGAAAGAGAAAGAAAACATAGTAGGAAAGCTACGCTATTTGTAATAATACTTCTTCGTGATAGAATAATCTTTCAGTTATGTCACCATTTTATCAAAGCAAATAGAGTACCCAGTTATGCACTTTTTGCTAATCGGTGCTTGTTAGAATACTTAGATATAGTTGAAACTCCTGCTATTATTTCGGGACGTTCTCTTAATGCTTATTGTACTCTAGGGCTTAGGCTTTACGTCGCCCCTTATATTCTACAGTTTCATTAATTAAAGTTTGAGAGTAACCGCACCAGCCAAAAAAAAAAAACATAGTCCATGAATTCAATAAACACTTTTTAAAATCATGCAAAATAAGAAATACAAGAGAAATAACTAATTAATAGCTTATAGAAGCAAGAAACCAAATTAAGTAAGTTTCATATGAATATTGTTTAATTAACACTTACTTCAAAGACCTCGTTAATTGTGGCAGGGTTGGGAGAGTTTTCCTTTTTTTGTCAAGGGTCAAGATTGAAAATTAGCGTGTGTATCTGATTAAGTTTGGGGCAAACAGAGAAATAACACATAAATTAAGGACCATTTAACAAAACCAAAATTTCACTGGGGGCCACTGCCGTCACTGATCTCCACGTGCCGCCAATGAGTATTATTAGCTCACGCAAAGCAACATGATTAAAGCCCTTAATCGTAGCTCAAACTGTATACACAGACAGCTTGAAACCATGAGATCTTTAACTTATGACAAAGTTTACTCTCTAGCTTATTGCTTGATCTTCTTGTATGTTCAGCTTGTTTCAGCTGCAGACCTTGTTTCTGATTCTGCTTCAGTAGCTGCAGACCTTGTTTCTGCTTCTGCTTCTACTGCTGAAGCAGAAGCTCTTCTTGTATGTTCAGCTTGTTTCAGCTGCAGACCTTGTTTCTGATTCTGCTTCAGTAGCTGCAGACCTTGTTTCTGCTTCTGCTTCTACTGCTGAAGCAGAAGCTCTTCTCAAATGGAAAGCCAGCTTTCGAGATCAAACCCAAAATATTCTGACCTCATGGACTTACCTTCCCAATACTCATTTCACCAATTCATCAATCCCATGCAATTGGACTGGTATTTCATGCGATAAAGCTGGAAGAGTCACCAGGATAAAGCTTAGCAATTTTCTTTTGCAAGGTACGCTACATGCATTTTCTTTCTTGGCCTTCCCAAATCTTGCATGTGTTAATCTCAGCATGAATAAACTCTTTGACACCATCCCACCCGAAATTAGCTACCTCTCCAAACTCATCTCTCTTGATCTCTCTCTCTTAATCAACTGTCCGGGAGAATCCCACCAGAAATTGGTTTCCTGAAAAATCTTAAAGTCCTCCTCCTCTTCAGAAATAACCTTTCTGGCTCTATTCCTAAGGAGATAGGAAGCTTAAAATCAATTGTGGATCTAGAGTTGTCAAACAATCAACTAGATGGTTCAATTCCCTCTTCATTTGGTGATTTGAGCAGCTTAAAAACCTTGAACCTCAGTTACAACAACCTTTCTGGCTCTATTGCTAAAGAGATAGGGAAACTGAAATCTATTGTGTGTCTAACCCTGAGGAATAATCAACTGAACGGTTCAATTCCCACATCTCTTGGTGACTTGAGAAAATTGAAAATCTTATACCTCCGTGAGAATCAACTTTCTGGCACGATTCCTGAAGAGATAGGAAACTTGAAATCTCTTGTGCATCTAGGGTTGAGCGCCAATCAGCTCAATGGTTCAGTTCCCACTTCATTTGGTAACTTACTCAAATTAAAAACTCTAAATCTCCGCCAGAACCAGCTTTCGGGATTCATCCCCCAACAAATGGAGAACCTCACCAAGTTGATTGAGCTTCATTTGGATACCAACCATTTCTCTGGTTATTTACCCCAAAATGTTTGCCAAGGTGGTTCTCTCACAAACTTCAGCATAAACAAGAACCATTTCATAGGTCCAGTGCCAAAGAGCTTGAAAAATTGCACAAGCTTAATCAGAGTCCGCCTTGAAGAGAATCAATTAACTGGTAACATTTCTGAAGACTTTGGTGTCTATCCAAATCTTACATTCTTAAGGCTGAATGACAACAACTTCTATGGTGAAATTCCACATAATTGGGGACAATGTCCAAATCTAAAAGACCTAGGAATGGCAGGAAACAACCTATCTGGTAGCATACCACCTCAGATTTGCAATGCAACCAAGCTTCAGGAGCTCAATCTTTCTTCAAATCGTTTAGTTGGGATGATTCCAAAGGAATTCGCAAGGTTGACTTCTTTCCTGGAGTTGAGGTTGAATGACAATCAACTTTCGGGTCGTATACCCTCAGAATTTGGATCACTTGTTGATCTTGATTATCTTGACCTATCCGCCAACAAATTCAATGACTCCATTCCTAAAATCCTAGGGGACTTGCTCTATTTACACTACTTGAATTTGAGCAATAATGAGTTCATTCAAGAAATTCCACTAGAGTTGGGGAATCTAGTTCACCTATCCACGCTAGATGTAAGTTATAACTCACTTAAAGGCAACATACCATCAGAAATGAGCAATATGCAAAGCTTGGAAAATCTGAATCTTTCCCACAATAATCTTTCTGGCCTCATTCCAATAACATTTGAAGACATGCACGGCTTGTGGTTTGTTGATATATCCAACAATGACTTCGAGGGTCCCCTTCCCAACATCACAGCATTTCAACATGCTCTCCCACAAGCATTACAAGGGAACAAGAGATTGTGCGGCCCCATTGGATCGTTGCCACCCTGCAAAAGTATCTCAAAGAAGGATCACAGGCTGGTAACTTCAATCATAATCTCGCTTGTGGCGACACTTATGCTGCTATCTGTTGCAATTGCTTATGTAGTACAAAGAAAAAGGAAATATAAGCGTGTCGAAAAAGAGATCAAGGATGAAGAATATTTTGTCTCGGGGATAATAAATTTTGATGGAAAAGTGGTGTATGAGGATATCGTAAGGGCAACAGAAGATTTTAATTCTGCATATTGCATTGGGAAGGGAGCGCATGGAACTGTATACAAAGCAACTTTGTCATCTGGCAACATAGTGACAGTGAAGAAATTCCATGTGTTCTCAAATATTAGTGACAAGAATTGCCGGAAGGAATTCTTCAATGAAATAAGAGCTCTGACTGAGATAAGACATCGAAACATTGTGAAGCTTTATGGGTTCTGTCCACATACGCAACAATCATTCTTGGTGTATGAGTATCTAGAAAGGGGTAACTTGGCAACAATGTTGAGTAAAGATAATGAAGCTGAAGAATTGGGGTGGAGTAGAAGGGTAAATATTGTTAAAGGCGTAGCTCATGCCTTGTGTTACATGCACCACGATTGCTTGCCACCAATTGTGCATCGGGACATCTCGAGCAAGAACATATTGCTGGATTCTGAATATGAGGCCTCTGTTTCAGACTTTGGCACTGCAAAGTTCTTAAACACTGACTCAGCAAATTGGACTACCCTTGCAGGCACATATGGATATGTTGCACCTGGTAATATTGTATTTCCTCTGTTCTGTTCATTCGTCCCCTTTTTATTCTTTTCTTCAGTCTGAACTAAATGATTTCTCTTTTCTTCTTCGTTCTCAGTTTTCAGTTTTCACAACAAACTAATGTCTTCCAATCGTTGAAGTGATTGGTTTTAGTTACTAACTCAGTAATTTTAATTCGAGATTGGCAAAGTAGCTTTTAATCGTTGACTTTCTCTATTTCTTATCTAAAGACAAAATACTTTGAAGACCAAGTCACTGATACCTGAATCTGTATACAATCTCTATACTGATAATTCAACTTTTCTGAACTTTCCATGAGCAGAGCTTGCGTATACAATGGAAGTGAACGAAAAATGTGATGTTTATAGCTTTGGAGTGGTGACATTGGAATTAGTTATGGGAAGGCATCCGGGAGATTTTTTCTCATCTCTATCATCAGGGTCCTCATCATCATCATCAACTGCATTACCTGCCCATCAAATGCCAATTGGAGATGTTCTAGACCAACGCACTTCCCGTCCTACACATCAAGTTGCAGGGGAAATTCTTTCTATTGTGAAGATGGCATTTTCGTGCTTGAATGCAAATCCACAATCTCGTCCAACAATGGAACAAGTTTCTCGACAACTGGAAACTCAGAGGCTGCATTTGTCAAAGTCCTTGGATAAGATAACATGTGGTGAATTGCTTTCTCTGGATGGTTTGGCTACCTAAGAATGGCTGTGCTTCTTAAGTTTCACTTGGTGTTCACTGTTCAGTGGTCTTCTAGTTCTTCGTAGTTACGTTGTTATAAATTCTATTTCATGTCTATTTCTGTACTTTTCTGGTGCTTTAAGTTTGTTGCATTGTAGTTGGAAGTATTTTTCTGTGTAAAAAGTAAATAAAATTAAACACATGTGGTCTTTGTAAGTAGCATGGTTTAACATTTGTTAAATTGTGTGTTCTTCTAGTCTTTGTCAGATTGATGGGTGAAGCATTAAATGGTGTTTATCATTTTAAAATCAGCCTATAATATATAGAATTAACTTAATCAATATGCTTCTTAATTTAAACAATGCGAAAAGGCTAAAAGAGAATAGAACAAACATATATAAAAAAGAGTCTGATACTATTCAATTCAATTCTCAACATGAACAGGATAATAGATAATAGGGAAAAAGATGCAAACAGTACCTGACATTTGGCCCATTAGTAACTTTGGTACCTGACAATAAAAAAAAATCACTTTGGTACCTCAAGTTTGAACCACGACCCAGCATTAGTATCTGGACCGTTAACTCTGCTTAACTCCGTTAAGGAGATTGCCAGCTGTCATATTTTAAAGGGTATTTTCGTCTATTTGTATCTTAATTAATTTTTTTTTTCTTTAAGCATTTTTTCCTCTTTCTCTCTCTCTCTCTCTCCTTTCTTATCTTCTTCTTCCCTCTCTGCAGATCAACCTGCAAATTCGTCCCCATTCACTCAATCTCTTCTTCTTTCTCTTCGTCCTCGTTCAGCCAAGTAAAATAGAGCTAGTGTCAATGTGAAGAAGAATTCTCAGATTTTTGGAACAAGAGACTCTAGCTTGTAATCATCACATGGAAAATCCCAATCTTCCAAATAGAAATGGAGAATCCCAATCAGGTGAGAGAGAGAGAGAGAGAGAGTATTTTCCCAATCCAAAACTCCACAATCTTCGCTCTCACTTCTTCAACCTCTAAAGCCCAAATCTTTACATCCAAAGCCCCAACCTTTCCCCAATTCCCAGCCGTTCCCTCAAAATCAATTTCAAACGATGCTCTGCCTCGTCGTTTCGATTTCCTCCACATCAATTTCATGAATTTCTTCCTCTTCCCCTAACTCCCCAATTTCACCAGAACCCAGTTGCTTTGAAACACCAGCAACCATCCTCCTCCCCAATTTAGATAAACGACAGATTGAAGAAGATGGAGTTGGCTAGGAAAGCTCAATCAGAATTTGACGAATTTAATCTCCTATTTGACGAATTATTGGGGCTGCTGATGCGGGGGCAGTAGTGCGGAGGGCGACTGGGTGAGGCTGGGCAGCAATTGGGCAAGGCAAGAGACTGGGTGAGGCTGGGCAACGCTCGACCTGGTGTGCTGGTCTGGCTGGCTGTGGAGCTTCACGACAGGGGCTGTTGCAAGGAGGGTGGGGCTGGAGAGGAGGAGGCACGGGGCTGCTAGAAGATTTTATTTTTGTTTTTTTTGTTTAGGGTGGCGGCAATCTAGGGTTTTGGTTTTTGTGGAGGAGGGGTGGTGGGGCAGAAGCGCCGGCGAGAGGAATGAGGGTTCTGATGGTGGTGGTGGTAGTGGGTGGTCATTGATAATGGTTAAGAGAGAGAGAGAGAGAGAGAGAGAGAGATCTGGAAGAAGAAGTTAAAAATATATATATATATATATATATATATATATATATATATATATAATGAATTAAATATGAAAGGACGAAATTACCCTTCAATATATGCCACTTGTCAGACGCCGTTATTGAGTTAACGGCTCCAGGTACTAAAGTTGGGTCGGGGTCCGAACTTCGGGTACTAAAGTGATATTTTTTTTTTGTCAGGTACTAAAGTTACTAATGGGTCAAATGTCAGGTACTGTTTGCATCTTTTTCCCTAGATAATAATATCTATCTCAATAAAAGGTAAAAATAAAAGACGGGTAGAAAATCATCCTGTCACTACTAGCAAAATAACAACACACACGGATTTACTGTAGTTAAAAGCCACAGATATCCGTATGAAATAGATATACTAACAGAAATCCGTGTGAAATGAACATAATCGGGCCCACAATAATTTATACAATAACAATATCAACGGAAATCCGTGTGCATAAACAATAGCAACAGATATCTGTGTAAAAACTAAAATATTTTCACACGGATATCTGTGTGAAAATCATTTCACACTGATTTCTGTATGTGTTATAAATTAGTTTATTTCAAAATCATTAATTCTGTTAGAAATGTGAATTGTGGAGGGACAGATTTCCGTGACAATGAGTAATTCACACGGATTTCTGTGTGAAATGAGTAACACACAAATATCTGTGTGAAATGTTGACACAGATATCCGTGTGAATAAACAACAGTAACAGATATCTGTGTAAAAACTAAAACATTTCACACGGATTTCTGTGTGAAAATAAATTCACACTGATTTCTGTATGTATTATAAATTATTCTATTTCAATATAATTAATATTTTTATGTTATGTGAATTATGGAGGGACATATTTCCGTTACAATAAGTATTTGATACAGATTTCTGTGTGAAATGAGTAACACACAAATATCTGTGTGAAATGTTGACACAGATATCCGTGTGAATAAACAACAGTAACAGATATCTGTGTAAAAACTAAAACATTTCACACGGATTTCTGTGTGAAAATAAATTCACACTGATTTCTGTATGTATTATAAATTATTCTATTTCAATATAATTAATATTTTTATGTTATGTGAATTATGGAGGGACATATTTCCGTTACAATAAGTATTTGATACAGATTTCTGTGTGAAATGAGTAA
>BDJD01001131.1:152219-167637 GCA_002564525.1 Rosa multiflora | reverse complement strand
ATACCAAAAATTCTGGGGGGGGGGGGGTCCGGACCCCTTCGGGCCTATGATTAGGTCCGCCCCTGCTTGCTTGTACCACAATTGTGTGATTGGCAAGTGAGGGCTAGTTGAATGATTTCTTTCTGTAGGAGGCGAGGTTTTTTTTCATTCTTGTATAGGCTCGCTTAAATGTGAGCGACCCAGTGATCTTTAAATGTTTGCTTTAGCTTATGTAGGTTACTCCGAATTTTCTTGCCGGATTTCTTATGTAAGTTTTGGTAGACTTCATCCTATTTATTGTTGAATTCAACTTCTATTTCAAAAAAACATAACATTGTCAGTGATCCAGGTGGAAACCACTCTTCGGATAGAATATTCATGAATTATGCACTACTATAGTTCGACCGACAATATTGTCTTGCATTTGCAATTTCCAGAACAGATTCATTAACCAGTTTACTGCACTTAAAAGGCGCAGTATACTGGAACATTTTGAAAATTTTCTTTTAATCCTAGCCACAAGTATATTTAATTACTAAACTACCATCAATACAATATAACCAAGTTTTCGTTTGTAGTTTTGTTTCTTGTCGGAAAAAAAAAAACAATTTCCTTAATTTCAAACATAAACATGCATCGCACCTAGATGTAACTTCCAATATCATGCATTTTAGAGTACTAACGTACGCAACATCAAAGACAAACCAAGAAGATTGGCAGAAAATGTAGCATCCCTAGACTGTAAAAACTAAGCATTTTACAGCAGATAAACAAAGAACCTTGAGATAGTTTGAAATGTCAACACTGACTCGGTTTTTCTTCATGGTTAATCGGTAAAATCAAGGGGAAAAACATATTGACATGGAAAGAGAGAAACCTCAAGACCAAGGCCTTGGTATGGGTGCGAGTAGCGATGCGCTTCTTCTTGGTAGTTGACTGAACCTCTTCCATTTCCACCCCATCCATCTCTCTAACCCTTCTGGGTTTTGCAGAGCTCCCAGTACAGCTATGATATAAAAAGCAGCTTTTTAGTCCACAATGGACCTATGAAATACATATATGGGGCTGAATAAAGTTGGACTCTTGACCATTTATTCAATTTCGGTCCAATGAATGACCACTTACTCAACTAAAATATTTATGTGCCCATTTATTTAATTTAAATATAAAAAGACAATTTTACCCTTTAAATAATAAAAAAAGTCACTAGAGACTTGCCAGACTCTAGTCATTGATTGTGGGAATCCGGTCACCGAGTCGAAATCCAATCACCGGTCGCCGGAGGTTTCCAAAGAGATCGGCGAACACTTTTATCATTAGTCATCTAGACCCTCCATTCCGTTAGATATCCATTGACAAAATGACAAAAGAGTTTACAAATTAAACTGAATAACAATTTAATGAGTAAACACACCTACCACACTCACTACACAACGGAAGACTAAAACCTAAAATACTTCTACATCCAAGCTACGACAACAACAAAGCCTCAGTTTCAACGACGGTTACTCGTTACTCTGACCAGCACAATAACTCCTACATCATGGAATAGTGCACTGGGTTGAAACAACAAACTCAGTAAGCTTTCGCAAGCTTGTGTGAGTAGACCCAAATAACCACAAAACACAATTCCAACTCAAGGACAACAAATCAATTTCTTTTATTTTTAGGAAAACACATGTCACCACCATGACAAACCCATTTGAAATCTCAACAACAAATCCAAGAAATCACTTTTATTTCCTCTCGACAGGAAACATTTATCACCACAATGACATGATAAAACATTTATCAACTGACTATGAGTCTCAACCATAACTGCGCTCACAAATTAAACTAAATAAAACCAGTAATCCCTGCATAGAAAATTAGTTCAGGAGATCACCAAAAAACACACAATCTAAAATCATAGTAATCCCTGTATACAATTTAGTTCAGGAGATTACATTAAAATCAATCGATATAAATCACAGCAATCCCTGCATATAGTTTAGTTCAGGAGATTACATTTAAATCAAACAATAGAAGTGAAAAAGGAAAATAAATAAGGAAATCAAACAACTCACGCTAAAGCCAAGAAATCACTAGAAACTCTTTTAAAAACATGTACTCATAATTCGCAAGTAACCCACGTGTTACCCCCATGACATACAATGACAGACAGACTAGAGCTCTAACTGATCCTAACCACTCACCCGGCTAAAGGCGTGGTTCTCGATTATATTTGCCTCTGTCACTACTGTGACACCAGATCTGTAGACCGAAAACATTTGAAAAGTCTTACATGACTCAAACTGTTGCACCACAACTCAAAAGTCTTACATGACTCAAAATGTGACGCTAGGTCTCCACAGACCAGAAAAACATTTAAAAAGTCTCACATGACTCAAAATGCTACACCACATCTCAAAAATCTCACATGACTCAAAATGTGACACCAGGTCTCTACAGACCATAAAAACATTTAAAAAGTCCCACATGACTCAAAATTTTACACCACGACTTAAAATACTCTTTCAAAACAATATAAATCAACATTCTTAATATATATAGTTTTTCCGTAAAGAGTAAAACCACACAATAGTATCATGAATAAAATCATAAATATTGTAATCACCACAATCTACACCATAGTGAAATTGTACTCTTGACAATAACCGGTTTTACAATTTAAAATCAAATCAAAACAATATAATTGATTGCCAAAGATATTGTTTTCATAACTCAAATCCAATCAGACCAATCTCAAAACAATATAGAAATCAATTTAATAATATTGTTTTCACACCTTAATTCCAGCACAAATCGACACATATAACTTGCATATATGGAAAGTCTATAAAACAATTATTAACATCCCAAAACTCATTTATTTCCTTACAACATCAAGTCACAACAATAGCATGATCGATATCACAAAACATACTAATTCTACCTCACTATTCAACTGCACCAATATAAATATATATATATATATATATATATATATATTTATATTTCACGTATATATATAGTCATCCTCTCAGGAATGCTACTAATATCAACTATAATTTACTAATATATATATATTGCATGTCACTAGGGATTGATGTAAAGCATCCAGTTCCCCCATGTTCATACCCAAAATGGTCTCGCAGAAGCTAATATCAAACGACTACAGATGATAGTGCGGACATTGGTTATGCGCACCAATCTCCCTGTTTTTGCTTGGGGATATGCAATATTGCATGCAGCGATGCTAATTCATCTACCACCCACTGCAACCCAATCTTACTCTGCGTTACAGCTAGTGACTGGGTACGAGTCTGATATCTCGCACTTACGCATTTTTGGGTGTGCCATTTATGTGCCTATTACGCCGCCAAAATGTACTACGATGGGTCCACATGAGCATTTACGTTGGATATGAATCTCCAACCATCGTCCACTTTCTTGAACCCTTGACAGGCGATCTCTTTACTGCTAGATTTGCGGATTGTCACTTTGATGAGACAGTCTACCAATCGTTAGGGGGAGATAAGATCACATATGTTCAACAGGAACGACAGAAATTGTCGTGGTCTGTCCCCACTATGTCTCATCTCGATCCCCGTACTGCACAGTCCTAACTTGAAGTGCGAAGAATAATCGAGCTCCAGGACGTAGCAGACACTCTGCCTGATGCGTTTTTTGATGTTGCCAAACTGACAAGATCACACATACCTACTGCAAACGTGCCTGCAAGAATTGATGTCCCAAATAATGGACATAACGCCACTCCTGTGACACCAGGAGATGGCGCCATTGCCCAAAATGGCAATGATGTGGCATCTATGACCGCAGGTCCTGCAAGGAAGCGCGGTAGACCAATTAGTTCGAAGGATACTCGCCCCTGAAAGAGAGCGAATGAGGCACAAACAAATCCTTTGATCATTGATACTCAAAATTCGTCCCATGAGAATGTTCCAGATTATGGTTATGTCCAAGAGACATCATTGGAGGACGCCTCAATGTCAGAACCTATCCCTCAAAACATAGAGATCTCTGTTAATTACACTAGTGTACATGGGACGTGGGAAAGAAACTCCATCATCATTGATGATGTATTCGTGTATTCAGTGGCGCGTGAGATTATTGAGACCGATGACATCGAACCACGCTCTGTTGATGAATGCCAACGTAGAGCTGACTGGCCAAAATGGAAAGATGCGATCCAGGCAGAACTTGATTCTCTAGCGAAAAGAAAGGTATTTGGCAATGTTGTACCAATACCGCCCAACACCAATCCAGTTGGTCACAAATGGGTATTCGTTAGAAAGTGTAATGAGAAAAATGAGATTGTAAGTTACAAAGCTCGCCTTGTGGCGCAAGGCTTCTCACAACGCCTTGGAATCGACTATGAGGAGACCTATTCTCCCGTAATGGACTTAATAACGTTCCGCTGCCTTGTCAGTTTGATAGTTTCTGAAAAACTGAACATGCAGCTTATGGATGTAGTTACTACGTATCTATATGGGGATCTAGATACGGAAATATACATGAAGGTCCCATATGGACTTCAGTTACCCAAATCAAGTGGCTCTAAACCACGGAGCGTGTTTGTAATTAGATTGAAACGCTCACTATATGGATTGAAACAATCTGGACGGATGTGGTATAACCGTCTAAGTTACTACTTGATTGGAAAGGGATATGTCAACAATGAACTATGCCCATGTGTTTTCATAAAAAGGACAAGTTTCGGATTGGCAATAGTAGCGGTTTATGTCGATGACATGAACATAATTGGCACCCTTAAAGAGTTAAGGGAAACCATTGAACACTTGAAATCCGAGTTTGAGATGAAAGATCTTGGGAAAACACGGTTTTGCCTCGGTTTAGAACTTGAGCACCATAGAGATGGTATCCTGATTCATCAATCAGCTTATACCCAAAAGATGCTTAGGCGTTTCAACACTGACAAGATTAAGCCTTCAAGCACCCCAATAGTCGTCCGTAGTCTTGATCCAAAGAAGGATCTATTCCTTCCAAAAGATGACGACGAAGAAGTGCTAGAGGCAGAAGTGCCTTACCTAAGAGCAATAGGCTCATTATTGTACTTAGCGCAATGCACAAGACCGGATATCTCATTCGCTGTGAACCTGTTAGCTAGATATACCTCTGCGCTAACACGACGCCATTGGACTGGTGTTAAAGATATGGGTTAAATACTGCTTACTCCTTATACTTATAAGGTTTCATCGTTTCAGTCCCTGACCTTTGAATTTCACCTAAAAAGTCCCTGAACTCCCAATTTCCTCCCAATTAATCCCTGCCGTCAAGCATCTGTCAAAAACTCTGTTATCTTCCCCTAAAAAGTCTATTATACCCTCATTTACTTAATATATATATATATTTCTCTTCCTCTCTTTTTTTATTTTTTTTCTTCTTTTTATATTTTTTTTCTTCTTTTTACCTCTTCTTCTTCCGGCTCTTTTGCCTCCTTTTGTTCATCTCCTCATCAAGATGGTTTCAATCCACAGACCTTCAAGAGGTGAAATGAAAAAAAGAAATAAAACAGAAAAAAAAAAATTAAAAAAAAAAGTAAGTGAGGGCTTAATAGACATTTTCAGCAACTTAATAGAAAATTTTGATGGCAGGGACTAATTGGGAGGAAATTGAGAGTTCATGGACTTTTTAGGTGAAATTCGAATGTCAGGGACTGAAACTATGAAACCTTATAAGTATAGGGAGTAAACAGTATTTAATCATAAATATATCTTTCGATACCTTAGTGGTACGATTGATATGGGCTTGTTCTATCCCTACAGAGAGAAGATGGATTCAGACCCATCTAGTGTCAGGGACGCCACATATGGTGGACTGCGTTCCCTCTCCCCATCCAAAAACGATATAAGTGTTTTGGAAGGTTTTACTGATGCTGGGTACCTCTCTGACCCACACAAAGTCACTCCCAAACTGGTTATGTTTTCGCCATGAGAAAGACCGCGATATCTTGGAGGTCTACAAAGAAGACCTTAGTTGCTACCTCTTCGAATCATGCAGAGATTATTGCTCTTCACGAAGCAGTTCGTGAATGTATATAGCTTAGGTCCATAGTTACACATGTTCGAAGCAATTGTGGTCTGAAGTCTACCACAGATGAGCCAACAAGCATTTATGAGGAAAATGCTGCTTGCATTGAACAAATGAAGCAAGGCTACATCAAAGGTGACAACACCAAGCACATATCGCCTAAATTCTTCTACAATCAGCAACAACAGAAGCTCCTCAAGATCAAAGTGAACCAGGTTCGATCTGAGGACAATGTGGCAGATTTGTTCACTAAGTCATTACCCAAATCCACGTTCGAGAAACACGTGGCAAGAATTGGCTTACTGAAATTATCTGAACTTCCATGATTGTAGTCATCAGGGGAGGCGCAGACATCAGGAGGAGATGTCTACATGTTCATCTCGAATCATGAAGGGTGTGTTGTGCTCTTTTTCCCCTTCGACTGAGGTTATTTTTGTCCCACTGGGTTTTTATTACTCGGCAAGGTTTTTAACGAGGCAACGAGAGAAGCACCGCTTTTGGGCAACACAAGGGGGAGTGTTCAAGTAAACCCTAATTTGTGTTTGACCCAAACGCTAGGTTACTTGACCTAGTGGCAATATGGTTAGATTAGAAGGATCTAGATTCCTATTCAATGTACGATTACTTTCCTTGCATGATTGAGATTCTATGCATTGTAATTCTCTATATAAAGAGACCTCTATTATCAATGAGAATACGCAGCGAATTTCTCTCACTTTCTGATTCATTAAAACAATATTCTATATATGTCATTAATTAAAAAGAAACTTAGATACTTTTGACAAGTTAGAGTTTCCGCTATGTGTGTGTGTGTATAAATGATACACTTCGCTAAATGAGAAGGTCCGAGGAACATTCAGCAGGACAAATTGAAGTGAAAATATAACAGTGACTAGTAAAAATGCATTAATTTTGATTACTCTTTTGTACACATTTGAGTACGTCGATACAGAAATGGTTTGTGTAAGAGGTCATCGTCAGTCACTATTCAATTTATTTTTAAAAAGTTGACATAAGCCGAATGAATGTATATTGAAGTGTTTTGGTCTCTAGAATGGTTGAAAATCACTTGCTTATGGTAGGACCCAGTTGCTATTTATGCACATGTGGGACTTTTGTATTATTCAGTACCGTAGTATGAAATATACATATGAAACTTAAGAGTTTCCTTATGACCCTAGTTTCTGCTCTAATAAGATGAGACGCTAAATTGCTTCCCTTATCTATCATATAGCTTCCACGGGGCAATTCAAAGTTTCACATTTTGGGGTTTAACTCTAGGAGTTTTGAAGTGTTTTCTTCATTCGAACCGCAACAGTCAGCGGTTTTTTGTTCTACCGATCAAGGGAAACGGTATAGGTGTGTGTCTATAGATAAGAAAACATAACATGAGAAACAAAATGTACATAATGATTAGTTAATCACCTGCCAACTACATCCTTCGATTGTTTCAGAAGAATCATCATCATTAATTAGTACTGCTGGGTGCATTAACGTAGCTATAGCATGTGTAGTTTCCTATAAGCGCAACAAGACCAGCAAAGACTTTAGCAAGAGTATCACTTGTAGAAGAAGCTCCATCGATACAACTACAAATCACATTAACTGGATATCTTGATGGCTTATTGTACTGAGCTGCGTACATATACACCGACTTCAAGTAGGTCTTGAGATCCGACGACGAGTTCAAGGGACTAATACCAGAAAAAGAAAAAGAGTAGTGACAGCTAGATCAGAGATGTAAGCTATTGATTGTTTGAGCCCAAAAGTATTTTTGGCAAGATCTTTTGGTGGATTTGACCCAGTGGGCCGATACCTGCAGCCCAAAAATAAACCTACTTGGGTTTGAGGTATAGCTTCGCCCATTCCAGTCCTAGTCTCTCCAAGAGCCGACTGCCAGTGCTACTGCCACTGACACTACCAGCGAAGCAAGGGTAACGCCATCGCAACCCAGCGAAGCTAAAGTCACGCTTTAGCAAAACCCGTGCTTTCTCCGAACTTCCCAGTGATTGCTCTGCTCAGCCTGCAACGTTGAGTATCGATTCGGTGACGCGATGAGATCACATCCAAAGCCCTTATCCGTAAGGCAAAAAGTCCTTCCTCGGAAGGCTAGAGAAGAATCTTGTGGCGAGGTTGGTGCTCTCCTCGTCCACAACGCTTGAAGAAGAAGTCAGGTCAAGGGACTCCCCTGACGACTGCACCCTACGGTGCTGGCACGCCTGCGCACACGCTCAAAAGAGACAGTTTGCATGCCAACTGGTTTTGAAGCCAAACATTTTGGCACGCCCAGTGGGACGTCCATAGTGTCTTTTCGTAACCGTAACCATTGGGAAGTCTAGCGGAAACCCTTACCAAAAGGTTTACGCTAACTGCTCAAAGCATAAGACCTCCAGTTACAGACCACATTCTCGCGCGGACTGTCGTGGTCTTTCTGAAGAACAAGTGACTCAAAGATTTTCTCGTCATTCCCAATCACCCAACATGTCAACTGAACGGGAAGAGAATCACCCGACCACTACTGAGGGTTAGAGTGTCACTACTAATCAAGCTAGCGAGCTTGTTATCACCACCACTGTCTCCAATACAGTGGAAAGTGGAGACAGAGAGGCTTTCGTTGCGAAGCCTATTCCAGAGGGAGCGACCTCCGAGGCAAGGTTCGGGATCATCATGGAGAATATTGAAAATCATCGCAAGAAGATAGCCGCTGATTTTGAACGGGAGACCGCGAAGACAGATCAGCTCATACGTGAACTAGACCAGCGCATTACCAGACATGCAGAGGATACTAAACAACAGATCGCACAATCAGAGAATGCAGTAAGGGCTCATGCCGCAGGTATCGCTAGCGAGCAGAATCAGTGCCAGAGAGAAATCATGGTGGCTATCACGAACCAAACCAAGCAGACCGCGTCAGATATGGCAAGTCTTCGCAAGGATGGCACTAACCTCGCAACCGAGGTGGCCATGCAGAGAGCCGAACTGAACCAGGCAAGAGAAGTGTTGAACAAAGCCTTAGGGGATCCTAATGCTATCCTCGGTTCCCTTGGCCCGCCGTCTGGTCCGGGCAAGTAAGTGCAGCCGAATCAGCGAGAGAAGGTTAGCAGTAATACCGCTACCCCTTCCGCAGCCGTTCCTACTACACCGTTGAAAAATAAAGAGCAAACTTTGGTTATCGGCGACAGCAAAGAAAAGGCCACCTCGCCTTGCGGACAGACCACCAGACAGAAGCATCAGGCCTCGAAAGTTGTTGGAACTACATCCAACTCTGCTACATTTGTTCAGTACGACAGCGATGGGGCAGAAAACGTATACCAGGAACTGCCAGGAAGTTATTACGGGATTGACCAGACTGGCAGCCCGATTAAGATAATAGCGTTGGTAAAAGAGACACCTATGCCAGCAATGACTGTTCAGCAACAAGCTACAACCCGCGTTATACATGTAGGAGAGGGGCCAGCGACTGTAAACCAAGCAATACCTTTGCAGGCTACCCGCCAGACTGTGGCGACACCACCTCCTCCTCCGGGTCCAGAATATGTAAGGCGTGAAGAGGTAGAGGAGATGATCAGGTTGGCTAATCCTAGGGCCCAACCGGATGGGGTCTATGAGGGACCTTTCCCACCGCATATCATGCTCGCACCCTTTCCCAGGGGTTATAAAAATATCATATTTTCTACTTTTTCAGGGGACGACACCGAGGATGCGGCAACCCATCTGGCCAGGTTTAGGGTACAATGCGGCCAATACCAAAATGATGATATCCTCAAATGCAGACTCTTTGGTACTTCTCTTTCGGGGGCTGCCTTCAGATGGTTTTCCAAGCTTCGACCAGGAACAGTGGCGGATTGGCCCGCGATGGAAATGCTTTTCCGAGAAACTTTGGGAGCCATCGAGCCTGAGGTGGACTTGGCTTCTCTTACTCAGATGGCCCAGCAGCCTACAGAGTCCGCTGTGGCTTATCTTCAATGCTTTCAAATTCAGAAAGCCAAGCTGAAAGTCACATGCTTGAGAAAGAGTTAGTCAAGCTGGCGGTCAAGGGGATGGAACCACGTCAACAAAAGAAGCAACATGGCAGCATGATCCAGTCAATGGGAGAACTCATCGCAGAGGTAGGCAGTTTCGAACATCTCCTCAGAGAAACAGACGCAAGGAAGAATGCATCCAGAGGGACATACGTACCAGGAAAACATCGTACCGTAGCGGCTCTGAGCTACCAGCCGGCTACCTATGACCCTTACTATCATCATCACAGTGAAGAAGTGGTTCAGGATGACGACGAGGAAGAGGAGAATGATATCCCTGCTTATGAATTAACCGGGAGGAAGAATCCAGCCTTGAAGCAACTGAAAATTTCCAATGAGCCTTTCAAGCTCAAATCGATGGCCTTCACCAAACCTGAATTCGCGACATACACATATGATGCCAATAAGGCACATGAGATTTTGGACGAAATGATCGCCGTGAAGATGGTGAAGACCGACTTTGGGCCTTTTCCTCGACCAGAACAGTTGAAAGGGAAGAAGTACTGCAAGTTTCACAACTTGTGGAATCACAACACCGTGGACTGTGTGAAGCTCAAAGACCAGATTCAGGTATGGCTTAATAATGGTAGTTTGCAGGTGGAAGCTCCAATAACGGCAGCAGCGTTAGTGGACCTAGACCCTTTTTCTGACACTGGGATCAATATGGTAGATGTGAACTCGACCAAGCAGAACCAGAGGAAGCCAACCTTGGATTTAAATACAAAGGAACGAGAGGGAAAATCTACCGAGGATGAGACCCTTGCAAAGAAGAAAGCTCAACCAGTTGGTCAAGCCTCAACCGTGGTCCTATGCTCGCTATGCAAAGAAGAGTGTGGCATCCAAGTGTCACATGAAGAGGTCGAGCGAACATTTCGCTTTGGCTCTCTACCGCCCGTCAAATGGACTTTGTCATCGCGGAACTATCAACCTTCTAGCCCGAGAGAAAAAGAGAAAATGGAGTCACCACCATCCCCAAAGGACTCCAATTTGTTCAAAAAGCTGAGAGCAGCCGCGGTTGATCAGAAACATGAAGAGAAGGCCACGAACAAGCTCAAAGACGTGCTGACCAAGCCTTACATCCCGCCTGCGCCAGCCGCCACCATCAAGGAAGGAAAATGGTACACCAGGGAAAAGGGGAAGGCAGTGGAAATAAGCACTTCCAAGAAGAGGAAATTTCAGCGCAGGTTTGGGGAAGCCAAGCGCAAGCTAGAGGCTCTGGACCAGGGACTGAACAAGTGGACTTCACAACTGATCAAATCACCTGAGCAGTATCAAAAGGAGATGGAGGCACAAGCTGCTAAACTGTTAATGGCTCCCCACAGCCTTAAAAAACAAGCGAGTTCGCTAACAGGGGCATCTAAGCCCAGTGTTTTTTGCAGGATTACTGAGGAGAGAACACCTCCGATGGCTCGAAATGAGAGCTCGCCGACTCGGCGACCGAATGTCAAACACAGGTTATTTCGCGAAGAATCGAAAGCCAAATCTTCGGTCTTTGAGAGATTGGGGGGCAAGGACAAGACTACCGATACCTTACAGTAGAGACCAAAAAAGGTCCAGAGCGTAGTAGTCGCTCTCCCAGAGGTATGCATGGCAAGGGAACCGGAACCGGACTCCCCTAAGTAGGCTCTCGTGGTACAGGAACACGAGCAATGCGAGGTAAAAGGCCTGACAGAAGAATCATTGGTGGACCGTTTGGCTAAAGAATTCAACGAGGACACCCCTGTCGATGAACCCAAGCTTAACCTGGAAGGTGACATGGAGGAGACAGATATGACTGACACATCTTGCAACATGGTTTACGTGCTCCCTGCGAGGTATGCCCTACCGGTCGCTGCTCAGGACTGTGTGGAAGCTGAGGAAGGTAATGCGCAGCCTTTCACATCGGCAACCACGACACCTGTGGAAGAGGCCGTCCTTCATGAGACGGAGGATGCTCAGAGCAAAGAGCCCTTCATGAGTTTCACCAAGCCAACGCCAGCTATGGTCCAACACATGAGGCCTCTATATATCACAGCAAAAATTGGCGGTACCAAAGTTAGTAAGATCATGATTGATACCGGAGCTGCCGTTAATGTCATCACTACCAGGACCATGCACTTGCTCGGGATCAAGAGGGAGAAAATCCAGTCTACATCCCTTACGCTCAAGAACTTCGCAGGGACTGTAACAAAGACCTTAGGATTACTTTTCTTATGTATCAAGGTTGGCCCAGCAGAGGGAGTTTATGCTTTCTTTGTGATGGATTTCTATGCGGCCTACAATGCTATTCTGGGCAGAGACTGGATCCACTGAAGTTACTGTGTGCCGTCAAATCTCTATAAGGAGTTAATTATGTGGAACAGGGAGACAGATAAAGCTGAGGTGATCAAAGCAGATCCTCGTCCATTCCCAGTTTCGGCGAATTATGTAGATGCCAGGTACTATTTGGAGCCTATCACTCCATTGCAGGTCAGTGGCATCGATGACAAAGGCCGCCCCACAGGGGTGACGGCCTCTGAATTGGCACAGTGGGGGCTTACGCTCTCAAAACAAGGCTTAGAGAGGCTTGGCCACTCTATGCCCAAACCCCTAAATGATTAATGGATTACGACTTCCCAGAGGAAGGAATAGAGGCCTTCCACTCGCTGTACGAAAGACTATCATCGTATTTAGTGGAAAAAGAGGCCTATGATCGAGTCGCGACCTTAGAAGCCGTCAATGAAGAATTCTCTGATCAAGAACAAGAGGATGACGTGGATATTCAGCTCGCCCCGGCAGCGCTGGACGATACACCTCCTAAAGTCAGAGACTCTACCGAGAAAGTTAATCTTGGAACAGCAAGTGAGCCTATGGAAGTAGCTATCAGTGCTTACTTAGAGCCTAGCGAGAAACAGAGGCTCACTGACTTATTGCTAGAATTCAAAGACTGTTTTGCGGAGAAGTATGAAGACATGCCCAGCCTGTCACCGAACTTGGTTTGCCAACAACTACCAACACTCCCTGACAAGAGACCTGTGAAACAAGAACCGCGAAGAATGAATTCAGAAACCCAAGTCCTCGTCAAGGAGGAAGTCGAAAAGATGCATAAATCGGGCATTATCAAGGTAGCCAAATATAATCAGTGGCTATCTAATAGAGTGCCTGTTCGCAAGAAGAATGGCAAGATGAGGGTCTGCGTAGACTATAGAGACCTTAATCTCGCTACACCTAAAGACGTCTACCCCATGCCGGTCGCGGATATGTTAGTAGACGCCGTAGCAGGACATGAATTGTTATGCTTTATGGACGGCACCGCAGGGTATCACCAGATTCTGGTTGCAGAAGAAGACAAACATAAAACAGCGTTCTGGTGTCCCGGGTTCGCGGGCGTTTTTGAATATGTGGTTATGCCCTTTGGACTGAAGAATGCTGGAGCAACATATCAGAGAGCCATGAACCTGATCTTCCATGACATCCTGGGGAAGATTTTAGAGGTTTACATCGATGACGTAGTTGTGAAATCTCGGAAGAGAGGAGACCACATCGCAGATCTCAGAAAGATATTCTAACTCATGCGAAGACACAAGCTCAGAATGAATCCCGCAAAATGCGTTTTTGGAGTTCAAGCCGGAGATTTTCTAGGATTCATTGTTCATCAGAGAGGGATTGAGGTCCCTGAGAACAAGGCAAGCGCCGTCATCAATGCATCCCCGCCGCGAATGAGAAAGGAATTGCAGCATTTGCTGGGTAAGATCAATTTTCTGAGACGTTTCATCTCTAACTCTGCAGGTAAAATCCAGCCTTTCTCGCTATTGCTGAAGCTACAGGGGCAGAACGAGTTTGTATGGGAGACTAATCATCAAGAGACTTTCGACAGAATCAAGGCCTACCTGGTGAACCCGCCAGTGCTTGTTCCCCCGAGGGCTGGATTTCCATTGAAGTTATATATCTTAGCAGCTGAGGCTTCCATTGGCAGTTTACTCGCCCAAGATGATGAGGGAGGCATTGAGCACGCCATTTTCTACCTCAGCCGAACACTGACAGATTGCGAGACAAGGTATACTCCTATGGAAAAGCTGTGTCTTACATTGTACTTCTCAGCGTGCAAGTTGCGACACTACATGTTATCCTTTACCACCTGCATCATCGCTCAAACCGACCTGGTCAAGTACATGTTGTCGCGACCTTTTCTGAGAGGCCACATTGGCAAGTGGGTACTGGCCCTGTCCAAATTTTAGCTGCAATATGTGCCTCAGAAAGCTGTAAAGGGACAGGCCATCGCAGACTTCCTGGCACATCATCCTATGATGGATATACCCACAGTCAAGGAGTTAGAGATAGCGACCGCAACTACAACTCGACCAGATTTGGCGCGCATTCTAGAGTATGCAGTATGGTATCAAACCACAGTCTCCTTGTAGCCCTGGATATTGTTTTTGGATGGCTCAAGGACAGAGACATTAGCAGGGGCAAGGATTGTTCTGGAGAATCCAGCGGGCGATCGTTTCTCTTACTCCTTCCAATTGGAGTTTAAGTGTACGAACAACCAGGCAGAGTATGAGGCCCTTATTATCGGCCTAGAAGTCTTACTGGAATTGGGAGTGAGGGACGTTCAGATCCGCGGCGACTCTCAGCTCGTGATAAATCAGCTTCAAGAAAAATACAAATGTGTAAGCTGGTTGCTCGTACATATTTGAATCACGCCATTGAACTTCTGTATCAATTTGATGACGCAGATTTGGAGTACATCCCTCGCGAGTGTAATTTCACGGCCAATGAACTCGCTCGACTGGCTACAGGCATTACATTGAAGTATGGGGTTGGCGAGAGCATTCTGAAAGTCGAGCGTCGCACGTTGCCTTCATGGCTTGCGTGGCCTGAACCTCTGGATGATCCAGTCGTCGCGGTCCTAGAACCTATTGACGTCGATTGGCGCATTCCGTTGATTGATTACCTCAAACGACCAGATCCTACAGCAGACAGGAAGATTCGCTTTCTTGCCTTAAATTACTTCCTCAGGGGTGATGAGCTGCGACTACGTGGGGAAGATGGCATAGACTTCTGGTGTGTCTATGGCCGCGAAACAAAGCAATTAATGAGCGAAGCACACACAGGAATATGAGGAGCCCATCAAGCAGCACCTAAGATGCACTGGCTCATTAGGAGACATGGTTATTACTAGCCCAGTGTTTTGAAGGATTGTAATACATTCGCCAAAGGGTGCCAAGACTGTCAAGCACATTGTCCAGTCCAGCATATCCCTAATATTTCCATGCAACCTATTATTAAGCCTTGGCCTGCGCGAGGTTGGGCATTGGACCTGATTGGGATGATTCACCCCCACTCTTCTCTCCAACATAAGTTCATCATCGTGGCCACTGATTTCTTCACCAAGTGGGTCGAAG
>BDJD01001131.1:140556-151138 GCA_002564525.1 Rosa multiflora | reverse complement strand
TCCGATCTGAGTCGCAGCTGCTATCGTCTGTACCGGAGGAAGAGGGAAGGGAATAATCCATCATACCCCTTCCAGGTGATTCTCCTCCGGGATGAAGATGGTCTTCAGAGAGAGCACGACTCATAACCACATCTACCTCCAGGGGAAAAACGAAAGCCTGATAGTCAGACCCCGGAGGTAGACTGCGGAAGAAGAACGGTCAGCCTCAAAGTGGCCTTCCGCCTCTCTCCCTCCTGCTCCACGCGGACAATCAAAGGAGACGGATCCCTCAGAATCTGGTTCCACCCCGTTAGGAGCGTGGGGTGTTCTTCGGTCTAACTGAAACCGGTGAACTCCATCCGGATTTCCAGAGACCAAAGACATGCCACTGGACCTGAGATTAGGCCATGAGGCCTACCCAGGTTCTGAGATTAAGCCATGAAGCATAGGAATTTGAGGCTAAGGGTGAGATCGTGGGGAGAAGATTTTAGAAACTGAAGGAAGAGAAGCAAGGCTTGTGAAATTATCTCTGGAAAGACATAGTTACTTGGCTTCATCACTTCTCCAAAGTACAGGTATTTATAGCTCCAGTCGCAGTAACCTCAATCGTGCGATGGGCTGTTGAAGTACTTTCAACGCCATCAATAAGAGTATCAATGGAATTGAATGCTGTAATCTCGGAAATGAAGGAAGTTGAAAACGCGTGGGAAGCGGGGCAGTCTTCAAGAAGTAATCGCCCCATTTAGAGATTATCCTTTCAGCAGTTTCAATATCAATAAAGGTGCGATGAACTACTTGAAATTTGGAGTAATATTTGGGCCAAGCAAAGTGGGCTAAATATTTAACTTGTTAATAATAGGGCTAAATACTAGTTAGTACCCTGTGGTTTAGGTCCAAAATTAATTCAGTCTCTGGACTTCTAATTTCATCAAAAACACCCCTGCACTTTCAATTTAGATCTAATAGGTCCAATTCATTAATATTCTGTTATGGGTTCAAGTTATAGTTGGATTATTTGTTGAAAAACTATTTATTTTTAATAGTAGGACTCACTCCTAAATTGACTATGCAGACCACCTCGACACCACATCATAAAACATAGGCCATATATGAGCCACATTAACAAGTTAAATAACTCAATTGTCGGAAAACTAAAAAATTAAACCTATTAGATCAAAATTGAAAGTGCATGGGTGTTTTTGATGAAATTAGAAGTTAAGGGACTGAATTGATTTTGGACCTAAACCACAGGGTAGTAATTTGTATTTAGCCCTTAATAATAATAATGTTCATACAAAAGGGGCCTAACACAAGAGGCCTAAAGTTTTCGGCCCGCATGGGTCAAACGAAGTAAATGTTCGTCCAAGCGAAAACTGGCATCGACAGCAGCTCGCTCTGCCTGTCGGGCTGCTTCGCGAGCTTGAGCTAGGTTCTGGGATAATGTTTCGAAGGGGTTGCTCTAGCAAGGGTTCCTAGTGCTCAAGCCGGGCCGTCACAGCGGTCAATTGGGCTTGAAGCTCTTGGATTTGGGACCGAAGATGATTTTGTGTGATCTGCAAGTCTCTAACAAGGGTAGCCCTATCTCCTAGGAAGTCACGAAAGGTGTCCATTTGTTGAGCGAGGCCCTGATAGTGGGCTTGGGCTTGTCTGGCTTGTGCAGTCGCGGCCGCTCTTTCATTAATCCACTGGGGAAGATTCTGTAGCAATTCATCTATCTCGGCAAACTCATTTTCAGTGATGGCTCGTTCGCGACGAAGAACCCTTAAGTACTCCAGAGCCCTGACGGATGAGCCAGGCAGCAAGATGTCGGGACTCAAAAGACGTTGGAGTCCGTCCCTGGCTTCATCTATAACTCCGGGAGGAGTCACCTCAAGTATGTGAGCTAGCCTTTCTAGTCTTGAAGGAGGTTCAGGCGGTGGATCAGCAGCAGCAGCAACTTCAGGAGGCTCCACAATAAGAACTGCTTCCAGCCTCGGTTTGACATTCATCCCTTCTCCTGCTTCAGGAGCATGAGGGGCAGGCTCTTGGTTAACCATATCTTCACCAGCTGGGTCAGCAGGATTGGCGCCAAGTACTTCTGCAGCGACGACCACTTCCTCGACAGGACCAAGATTCTGTTTTTAAGGAAGAATCATTAGAATGCCCAAAGAATAAGATGAGAATCAGGACATCATGCTTGTTAAGAGAGCGTACCTTTGCGTTCGGAGGCTCGTGAAGGATTGCTATCGGGGCAGGTTCTTGAGCTGCCTCGCTGGGAATTGGGTCAGGCGCTATCTATGCCGGGGCATGTGCGGCGATTGGTTCCTCATGAGGTTCATCCGAAGGGGGCATTCTTTCTTCCAAGTCAGGCGAGCTGTCATCTACGACCTGCACTGGGATTGGGGCCAATTGCATATCGCTCGCGACGCTGGCAGGTGGTGGAGGATTATCGGAGCCCGTGGGCGCTTGGGTCTGTGAAGCAGATGTGCCTTCACCTGCGACATAGGGGCCTTCCCCAGTTTGTCTTGAGGACCTGCGGCGAACCTGCGAGCAAGGATTGTTATATGATTGCACGAAATGAGAAGTAAATTCTAATGTGGTTTTTTAGTTTCTTACCAGTCGATCAGCGATTGTTCATCTTCTTCCCATGGGTCAGTTCGAGGGTCAGAACGACTGCGCTTAAGGGCCAAGGCAGCGGCAATCTGCTAGGATCAAAGGATTAGACTTGACTTGGGAAGAAAGCATTGTTTTAAAATAAGAAGGTTCTTACCGTCTGCGGATTATCATCGTCGGAAGAGGAATCTTCAATTTCAGGCTCCGTTATTACCGTCTTCCTGCTTTCCGGACTGGCCAATTGCTGGAGAAGCACTAACTGCGCGACTGCCAGAAGGTAGCACATTTCCCTGATGCAGCAAAGATTGAGTTAAAGGGGATGAGTGAAGGAAGGAATAAAATATAAACCAAGATACTCACCTCTGGTGGGGGCTCGCGAATTACGATACCAGCCTGGGCCTGGAGCGGGGCTCGCACCAGTTGCGTTGCCAGAGGAGGCAGAGATCGTGCAGCATCCTCAGAAAAGTGAGCAAGCAGCTCGATGTCAGCAGCATAGGGATTTTTCAGTTCCCCAAAGATGGTCGCGAAGAGTTCGTCATCCCGTTGACTCCAGCAATTAACGGAAACTTCTACCCACCATTCCTCGTATCCTTCCTCAGTCCCATCCACGGCGTCGATGACCTTAGCCCAATCAGGAAGATCAACCAGTGCGAGCATGCTTTGTGCAGGCAAAGGCTCGGAGGGGGGCCCGAATCTACGCCAAGAGGTGTTGTAGTTCCAGGCATCGTACAGAGGGAATGGCACTAATTAGAAGAGGCTGAATTGGCGTGCGAAGTGGTTAGGAGCGTAAAGCTCATAACTAAGTTCTTCGGCAGCAATCCTAATGTCTGAACAGGAGATCGCGCGGCGAAAAGCCAAGCGCGCACGATCACTGTAGAGAGGAGCGCCAGGAAGGAATCCGTTTTCAAGCTGAGCTGGGAATCTTCTACCCAGTACTAAATCGCAATAAGGCATCTCATCTAGAAGGTACAGGTATGTAAAGCATTCGGAGTAAGGAGGAGATGAGTACCTTTCCTTGCGGTTGAGCCACTGACCCAAGAGTTGATCAGCCGGTGGAAGCAGCGGGATGTCATCGCGACGGAAAAATGGAAAATAAGTTTGGATCCAGAAGTCCAAGATCCAAAAGGGGCCAGAGATGCTTGTCTAAAAAGGATGCATAGTGGCCTGGTACAGAGTGCGATAAAGGGCTCCTAGCACAGGTTGCCCAAGCCCGACACTACGGCCGTTATAGAGGGCCGTCGCCAGAAGAGTCCAAGCACCAGTAGGCTTACAGGAGGAAGTACAGAAGATGAATTTACAGAGCCAGTACTCCAAGAAAGCAATTCCGCCGGTCGCATTGTGCTCCCGGCTGTAATAAGACAGCCACCGTGGATAGGAGCCACTATGAGCGCTGCGACCATGTTAGGCCATGGTCGAGGTGAAGGTGACAGACTCAAATTGACCATTGAAGTAAGGCTCGCCATCGATGGGTAGGCCAGTGATGGCGAGAATATCCAGCAAGGTGATACTCATTTGGCCAAATCGAAAATCAAAGGAGTTTGTAGCTGTATTCCAAAAACAAAGAAAGGCAGCGAGCGGTGAACGATTGCCACCACGTGGAAGACGAAAACAGAGATCGATAGTATGAGTGATACCTGCTGCGTTTCAGCGAGCCAGATCTCGCGTTGGTGCTTCGGGATACCAAGAAAGCTCCGCCGGGCTGATGGAGAATGGCCAGTGCCCTATTTTGGCTCGATGATTATGGGCACCCCAACTATTGAAGTCCCCAGGAGTCCTTCGGAGGACTGGAATGGGCCGACGAGCGAGCAGACCGTAGAAAGCGATGGCGTCGGCTGGAATAGAGTTTTGCGGCACTGGGCCTAGTCCGACGTGATGGTTTAGGAATTGGAGGAGTAAGGGCCTATGGATAGAGGTATGGAGACGAATGCGGGCACCGATGCTGGTTCCCCAAGTGTGGGCAACCTTCTCGTTCAGTTCTTCTTCTTGATCGATGACTATCTTCTTTGGGGGAGCCATTTCTGGGTTTCTGCGAGGGAGATGTTGGAAGTAAGAGGGTTTCTGGGTTTAGGAGACTAAAAGAGTTTCTGATGTGACAGGTCTGAAACGGCTGTAGGTTTAAATAAGAAATTTTGTGAGGGAAACGATACGACAGAAAGGTGTTTTCGAAAGCGAAAGGACGTGACCCTCATTAATGATATCGTTTCAAGCGATCGGCGTGTCGTTTTAGTCCCCTTCAATCAGTTACATCTTCGCGGGCCTGATTTCGGGGACTGGGGGGCAATGTTTGAGCCCAAAAGTATTTTTGGCAAGATCCTTTGGTGGATTTGACCCAGTGGGCCGATACCTGCGGCCCAAAAATAAACCTACTTAAGTTTGGGGTATAGCTTCGCCCATTCCGTTATCCATAAGGAAAACGAAACCTTATTGGAATCAAGTAGCAGAAATTGAATAGGAAACTTCAATCAATAATCCTTCTATAGCAAGGAGCAGTCGAAACCCTAGGTGTATAAATACCAGGGTTAAAGGACAAAGGAAGGACCTCTCTTGACAAAAGAAGGACCTCTCTGAATCAATCAATCCCAGCGATTACAAAGCCTCCCCGGAGCAAACCTTCAACCTTGTTGAAACCCGGCGACCGTACTTCCAGTCCTAGTCTCTCCAAGAGCCAACTGCCAGTGCTACTGCCACCGATACTACCAGTGAAGCAAGGGTAACACCCTCGCATCCCAGCGAAGCTAAAGTCACGTTTTAGCAAAACCCGTGCTTTCTCCGAACTTCCCAGTGATTGCTCTGCTCAACCTGCAACGTTGAGTATTGATTTGATGACACGAAGAGATCATATCCAAAGCTCTTATCCGTAAGGAAAATTTTTTTTCCTCGGAAGGCTAGAGAAGAACCTTGTGGCGAGGTTGGTGCTCTCCTCGTCCACAACGCTTGAAGAAGAAGTCAGGTCAAGGGACTCCTCCGACGACTGCACCCCACGGTGCTGGCACGCCTGTGCACACGCTCAAAAGAGACAGTTTGCATGCCAACTGGTTTTGGAGCCAAACATTTTTTTTGAAATTGAAGTTGATTGCATTAGATCAACAGCCATGAATAGGCTAGAGACTAACAACACTTAAAGGTAACCGGTGTTGGACGGGGAAACAACCAAACCTTCACCCAAGTATCGCAGCTCATTACAAACCATTCCTCTTGCTTAAAGCAAGCCTAGTACATGTTATAATAACCTCGCCTCCTAAGGAAAAATCAATCATCTACACCTCGCTTGCCAGGCATGCAATTGTGGTACAAGCGACACATAGAAACATCTCAGAAAGCTCCTAGAAGCTACCATCACATACGCTAGACTTGAAAAAAATCAAAGAAAAAACTTAACATAGAACCAACTTAGTCCCTTTAGGGTTGGAGTCGCCAGCATTTGCCAAGTCCCCATTTAAGTTCTTGCGGGCCTTGGCACCCTTCTTCTTCTCACTACTTGCCTCGGAGGTTTTCGTTCCCTTACCAGCAGTACCATATGGCATCTTGTTAAGACTACCAGCAAGGCGACCACGCTTCTTCTTATTTGGCTGACTCATAGCAGGTGCAAGTAAACCCATAGTGGTAGCATCAATATTGTGCTTACCAATTGCCAAACTCAGTCTTAGCTTCTTCAGAGATACCGACACATCACCTGTTCGTTTCCTCCTCTTCCCTGTAATTGGAGATGCATGTTCACTGTTTCCTTCAAGTTCTCGGATGGCGACTTGATGTCGAGTCTTCAAAGGAAGGAAAGGGCCTGTCGATAGCGCCGCCAATGTTTCAACTATCCCAGGGAGAACTTGTGCCTTGAAAACCAAAGTAGGTCCGCTAGGGTTTGCCCTAGCCTCCGGTGCTCGAATCGCTAATGTTGCTTCAGCAGCACCGCTACGCTGCTCCACCAGGCGAGGTCGGTCATGTTCAACCCCGTCTTCCAACACCGGTCCAGAACATGGTAATCCCACATGGGTTACAAACCCACAGCTGTTGCACCTGCTTCACCAACACCTCCACTCGATCCTCCAATTGAAAGAGATGTTGAGTAAGTATGGGCTGTGACAGCTCGATCTCCACCCTGACCCGCAGTACACCTCACCGGAAAGCCAGTCTGTCCCATTCCTTCAGATCACCTATGGTGCTGCCAATCATGCGCATCACCCTTTCGGATCAGAACGTCGGCGGCACATCCAACAGCGTAACCCAATATGAAGAACGTTGCAGCAACACTTGTTCGACGGGAGCGATCCCATCATATTCTGTCAGTGCTACAGGGGCTCGATTGAAACCCCACGGGCCACCACGCCACACACTAGCTCGATCCACCGGATCAGAGAAAGAGAAAAGAACTTGATCCCCTGCTGCCAGTTCCACCCGAAGATCTCCACCAACATGCCATGCAGATCAAAACATCCCCAAAAAAGAACGTTTCCTATACTCCCTGGCCGTGAGTAACTTGCCAACCATATACACCTTCGGTTGGCGGAGACCCTTGCCCTTTGATGGCCTCAAATCCACTGCTCTTTTCCCCTCCGCCAGTGCCAAAGACGAAGCCAGGCGGGCAGCCATAGCATCAATGTCCGCCATGCGACAAAGACGCTTGAAATCTCACTGAGACTCTCTCACACAAATAGGCCCTAACCCAAGAGCGTTGAAACCCTAGAGAAGTAAGAGAGAAACGACGCTTGATTTAATTTGCCTATCTTAATAACTTTTTGGAGCCAAACATTGATATTACCTAATTAATTGTAAATCCCAATACGAAATTGATGAAAACAAAAGAGTATTGAAAAAATAATCAGAATATAATCGATCCTTGTTTAATCATAAAGTCAAACATGAAAAACATACTGGCAAAGCACCAGGCTTAGAATCAATTTCATCAATTTCAGACCACGACTTTTTAATGGTTTGGTAGCAAGTCTCACTAGCTTCCTGCATACATACCGGCAAATATAATTAACAGATATAATTAATGCCCATTTTTATATATGTAATATGTTGGAGAATATTCCGTTTAACTTAAAAGAATTGAGTATATGGTACTCGAAAATCTTTGGTAACGATGGAGAAGTATCCTTTTTCTGGTGGGATAATGTCATCAAAGTAAAGAATTGGAGCGGATGATGCTAGAGCACCAAGAGTGATATGAGGGTATTTTAGCCGAAACCATGAAGCAAGCACTGCATATCAAAGACATAAAAAGTTATCGAACAGGCCATCAATGTCATAAATATCGTGAATTGAAGAGGGGTGCCGTGAGTAGTCACTGACTTCCACCATAGGATGCACCAATAACGATGACTGGAGAATGTTCAGCATGTAGTTGCCTTTTTACATGTGTGAGGATTTCTGCATAATCTGCTAGATCTTGGCTCGAGCTAAAGTACCCAAGAGTGCTTGCATTTTTAAATGCTTCTTCTCTTGATCCAAATGGGATCGATTTCCCATAGTATCAACGCTGAAGAGGAAAAACCAAAAAAGTCTCAGATTCGAACAGCTTGATCAATATTTCAATTTGAGAATCGAGGTACATAACATGAAGTAATTGTTTGGCAAGAAAACATCTCGAACATAACTTAATTAGTTTTTACAACCTCTATATATATGAGGAGTGCTCGAAACTATCTCGCGTTCTCCGGGAGAAAGCCAATATAGGGTACAATACTATCCAAGGATGATTCTGCACCAATGTAAGCAAATATAGGTGCACTAACATTAATTTTGGAGCCACCCCAATACTTAGAATTGATCACATATTTCTGTTGAAAAGTAGAGAAGCTATCAGGCTTGAAGTTGAAATGATCAAGTGTTTGCTTGTAATAGAATGTTTGAAATTCACTTGGATCAAATGCTGACAGAGCTTCCGATTGGTGTCGAAATGTTCATGATCTCATTGAGCCTTGGAACGCTTAAAGAAACCGCGGTTGTGAGAAATAGATAAGTTAGTAGAAGCCATTTAAGTGAACCTATTGTTACAGGTTAGACGAAATGACTGCAATGAAATATCTCAGAATAAGCACATAATAACTTATATACTATAATTGGCATATTAGGAGTGCTGTAGTAGTCGCATCCTAGTTTAGGACTGCAACAGTGTATCTATCCTAATGTTTGCAGATTTACATGACTATGACAGATATAGGATTGATATAGTATTCTGATCCTAAGTTAGGATGCGTAAATCATTGCAATCCTGTAACACAATAATCTCATATGTAAGATAATGACTATGTCAAATATAAGATTGTTATTAAACAGCAACACGAATCATAAATGATAAGGATAATATGCAGTAGAATAAGTGTAAATTTAAAGCATGATTTATAAGAGCATGTGATACTAACACAATGGAGTGCCACTGTCCATTGATGCTTCTCCAAGATCCACTCTTTATCTCAATTGTTAGATGATGGGACAATTATTTGAGTATGTGTAGTGTTCTTGCAGGGATCAATGTAGGCTGTTCAATCTCCTTATATAGACAAGGCAAATGAGGAAGTTTCTTCCATCAAGGAACTGTCATGTAACTGCCATATTTTTGTCTGATTGGTTTGATCCAAATAACCATACAATTTGAATTTCAAATTCAAAACAGATCATGATCATAAAACCAATTCTCGATTACAGGTTTTATGTATTTATATGTGTTACTATTTGGACTCAAAACATCTCACATATATCAGCTTAAGAAATATTGCTGATATCTAGTTCTAATGAGTTTTACACCTGTAACCAAGTTCATGGCAAGGTATCGTAGCAAATGAGCTGGGTTTCAATTTTCTATATTCCAAAATTGGTACCAACAAGAGGCTTATATAGATGACATGCATTATGGCGAGAATTGATTTCCAATGGCCGGCACATAGTAGGCGGAAGGACTTTACTGGGAAACAAGAGTATTTAAGCATCAAAATCACTCTGTAAATGACCAATCAATATGCTGATTCAATAAAAAGCAAAAAATAAAAATAGAACAATTTAAACAAAAAATATGCTGTCTCATATTCTATCTACTTGATTTACGTGGGGGAGAATATATGAACATTACCCACAACATCAGTTCAGTAATAAATTTGATAAATAAAAATTGATTAGCCCGTGTTCATTCAGCAAAATGCTCCAAGCAAGAGTAATGAGATGTGAAAATTACAGCACACGAGCTACTGAGTGAATGCCTCACAGTTTCAGAGAAGAAAAATCAAGGCAACAAGCATATCCAGAGTTGAGAGAAAGAAGCACCATCATAGGCTGCCCATTCGGCGGTGGTGGTGCTACTGTAGATCCACTTGCTGCTCCAGGCTGCTACGGAGGAAGGCAAAGGCGGCTGAATCACATCACTCTATATCAAGCACTTACTGGCATACTTGAAGATATAGCCCTAACTAAGGTACCTGATACATTCACATCATGTCCACACTTTTGTATCAAGCAGCTGTTTTGGGAAGTTTGATAACACCATCAACACGGACCCCTCACACAAATGAATTAATCTCCACACTGTTGGAGTTGATAAGGCCCATGCTCGAGATAAAAACTCATCGCTGAAGAGTTCAACATTGCACATACTAATGAGTTAACTCCCGCTAGTAACTGTTTATACTATTGTATATGGTTTTTTTTTTTTTTTTTTGAAAAGAAGAGGTCAACTTTTATTAAGAATAATAAGAATTACATATGGTCTTGCTCAGCTGCAATAACAGCAAGCAGAAAGGGAGGAGGAGAAAAATAAAAACATTCTCGAGATAACGAACTAGCAGATGCGCTACTTTATTAGCACCTCTTCTGGTATAAACTACCTTCAAATTAGAGTGAGCTCTCAAAATGGAGCCCAAATCATCATAAAGCCACCAAAGCTGTGAGAAATTACTCCCCCAGACCTGCACAATTGTTGCTGCACAAGCTGAGAGTCAGTCTCCACTATGGCCGGTACCAAAACCTGAAAAGCTAGTTTACATGCCAATGCTTCTGCATGTTCAGTTGAAAGCAACCCACA
>BDJD01001131.1:66215-133298 GCA_002564525.1 Rosa multiflora | reverse complement strand
ATGCAGGTACTGTGCACTGGTGACGGGACAATAGCGGACGGAGCTGGGTGTGCATAACAAGTTCGGTAAACCCTTGTCTGGAGTTGTGCTAAGTCTCATTTCTCAAATTTCGTGCTTCGGAGCTTGTTGTTATCTAGCATCGGGTTAAATTCAGTTGAATTCTCTTTCATCGAAATCCGTACCTCGTGTGAGCTTTTTTTCAAGTTATGGACGAACGAAATAGATTTTAGCAATTCAAGTTTTCACCTCAAAAACATTGTAGCTTCCGCTGTGTTTATACGAAAAGTTTTCAAACAAAAAGCCTAGCGGTTCTCTAGAATGTAAATCGAGCGTTTGGTTTATATTTTAGAGGCTCGCGTCACTGTGACGTGCTTAAGCTGGTGAGGTGCAGCTTGGGGCGTTACAATCAATCTTGGTTATGAGATCTTGGGAATCATGATCAACATAACCTCCACCACCATGTGGAGCCCTAGCACATTGTCCTTCCCCGCCTCTGTTACAATTGTTGTTGTTCATTCCTTCTAATAGCCCACGACATTCTGCCATTTGAGCATTCATGACAGTGGTCATCTGAGTGATCATTTGAGCGGTAAGGGCATCCAAATCCGCTCTTGTAATTAGCATGTTCATCAACCATTGTTACAAAGGTAAATAAAAGAGACAGGAAAGACCTGCTCTGATACCACCTGACGCAGTCGGAAAGCTCACCTAAGGTTTACAAGCAATAAACCCTAAAAGACATAGTTCTGGAGTCCACCAGAGAAATAAAGAAAAATCTCTAGATTTTATTAAAATTGATATGATAAATTGATCCTAATACAAAACATGATGGTGCTTATATAGGCATCCAAGACCTAAAATCATAATCTAACAAGAAATCCTAAAAAATCCAAATTTAAAAGGAAATTAAAAACCTAAAATAAAAGAATTCTAAAACAAATGTAAAACTAGCCTAAAAATATTAAATCCCGAATCGGATGATTAAAACGACATATTTTGCCCTAAATCCGTTAGGGCTCACAAAAGTGAGTCTTGAAGATCTCGTCGTTCCCATTCTGGAAATGGATCATGCGTCTCAAATGGACATTCTGGCCAAAAGTTGATCAAATCTGGTTCTCAATCAAAACCTGACTTTTTGTACGAGCAACTCGAAAGGTCCAAAACCAAATCTTGTTGAATATTCCAGCAGCTAATAATCACATTACGCGTGAGTTACCTATTTTCCAATCACTCTTCTTGATTCTACGCCGCTTCTTTGCTTTTATGATTTTCTGGCTAAACTAGGCCCATTCTCATCCTGCATCATTTGCTTTCATTGTCACTATTTATATATGCAATGAATGGTGAAAGTATCACACGCTTAGAGTTTTAGATCAAAATGTACGTATAAATGTAATTAGGACTAATTACAAGTGTATTGCACAACATATTTTTTTTAAAAAAAAATTTTAACCCCACCCCCACTTTTTTTGAGGAAAAGAGAAGAGTTTATTATTAGATACGATTGAAATCGTACAAAAGGGCATCCGGGATGAATTCTGGAGCAATAGAGAACCATTCAAGATGAACATTACATTCAAAGCTATAACTAGCCAACCTATGCGCCACAGTGTTAGCTTGGCGTGGAACATGGGAGAGTTTGATGTCCAAACTGGCAGCTAACAGCTCTTGAACATCCACAATCAACGCACCCAAGGGAGAGAGGTCCCCACCCCCACTTTTATGCATGCAAAGAGTACATATATAATAATCCTTATTGCAGGTAGCAGTAACAGAATTGGAGCCCAACTCTGGCCTTGTATATTATCTGTAATGGTTTTTAATTAATAGTACGTCTTATATTTTTTCTGTAGTACATGATATTTAAGATTTCTTGTCGGAAAAAAAAAAACATGATATTTAAGATTTGAATGTCTGAAGGTCAGCATAGTACGCGGTCATCCATTTTTTGATAATCTCGACCTCCATTTTCCGCTGATTGACCAACCAGTCTGGATCGGTACTACCTGATGGAACTATATCTAGGCAATGAGACCCTGAAAATAAATTTAGTTTGTATCAATATAAAAAATTAGTATTGAACATGTCTATTACTTATCTGAAAACTGCTTAGGGGAAGTCTAAGGTTTAATTTCATTGTAGATATGTAATTCAGAATTTTGAAAAAAAAAAAAAAAGTTTATAAAGGCTACCTGGTAAGCAGGTCACTACTATTGAATATTTCTGACCATCAGATATATTCAACTTTTAATTAAATCTAACGGTCTAAAATATTCAAAAAACTTGATGTATGACATACGTCAACATATGCTAGAATTTTCCAACTGCTTAAGCTTAAGCAAAATAATTATGAGGTGAGTGCCGACACCTTGAAGGTCAAGTGTTTAAATTTTACTAGCATCACGAATAGGTGGGATGGAGATTTTTTTTTTTTTTTTAAATGCCTTTATCTCATACAACCCTAGGATGATATTTTCTTCTCTTTTCTTTTTCCATCTCTGACTGGTTTCTATTGCATTACTTTCAGTTCGACTCATTTCCGAAAATATAAATAAGAAAGGTTATACGTACCATTGTTTGTATAGACTGCGACAAGACTGTCTGATATATTTTGCAATACCCTGTGACGGGAGAGTACATGAAAAACAAAGTTAGAAATGATTAAGTTTTGTGGACTCAGATTTGTTGTTTCACCAAATGGATATATTGTTATAAACTGTATGGATGATTCCTTTTCTATATTATTTACCCGCCACTGCTGTAAGGATCTCTGAGCCCATTAGAGAAAATGATGTTACTAGCGAATCTAAAGAGAGTCAGTTTTATATCCTGCATGCGTTTTAACAAAATAGGTCGCATCAATTAACATTCATGTATTAAACTTATATTGATTACGTTCCGATTTTACATACATGGCCTCCGTAATATGTAGTGACCCAATTAGGGCGAGAAGGGACGCCATACTGTGCCTTGCAGTTGTTACTGTAGCTTTGCGGGTCAAAAGAAGAAGGTTGGAACATGGTGTTGTTGCCGATAGCAAAAACCGGGATCACCATTTCACTACATGCCTACATAAACACACCACAATTCCTTTTATACAAATGCATTAATTCTTCCTAGTTTACCAATTAAATTAGTGACAATTCTATATTTCTATACTGATAATTAATTAATAATTACCTGCCAACTCCATCCCAAAGATGTTTCATCATCGTTAGTACTGCTTGGTAATGCATTAGTACTACTGGGTGTATCATTAAGGTAGCATGAGTTGTTTCCTGCAATTGCAACAAGGCCAGCAAATATTTTCGCAAGAGTGTCATTAGTTGAAGAAGCTCCATCAATACCATTGCAGATCATATTAACTGGATTTGTTGATGGATCATCGAACTGAGCTGCCGTCATGTACATTGACTGCAAGGAGTATTTGAGATAGGATGCCGCGCTCAAGGGGCTATAACGAGAAAAAAACGAAAGGGTAGTGGTGACAAGAGATCAGAGAAGAGTGTGATCAAGCGCTTAAGTCCTAATAACTAGTTAATTGTGTATATACATGCTGATATTTGGGTGGGTGCCAGTCACCCCAAATCGGCTGTTGCAGAGGAACTAATATCGCCTAATCCTCTATTTAATTTATAAAATAAAAAAAAATAAAAAAAAAATATAGATGACGAGAAAACAATTAATTTTAATTAATCCCAACATGGAAACCATACTTGAAACTCACCTGCAAGTGTGGAACATTTTGCTAAGATTTGAGAGACCATCAGGCATAGAAGCAAGTGCATCAATTTCAGACCAAGACTGTTTTATGGTTTGGTAGCAAGTCTCACTAGCTTCCTGCATATGCGTGCCGGTGAATATAATTAAATTAAACATCCATTATTAATTTGTGTGTGTGTGTTTTTTTTTTTCTTTTCTTTCTTTTCTTACTATAATATAGAACTAGTTTAAATAAGAGGATCAAAATATGTAATACTCGAAAATCCTTCGTGACAATGGAGAAGTATCCATTTTCTGGCGGAATAATGTCATCAAAGTAAAGAATCGGAGCCGATGAAGCTAGAGCTCCAAGAGCGATATGGGGGTATTTTAGCCGAAACCATGAAGCAAGCACTGCACGTCAAAAACATATACCTTACGAATAAGTTTAGTAGCTAACAATATTATGTTAATAGTTTGTCGTAAGTAGTCACTCACTTCCACCATATGATGCACCAATAACAATGACCGGAGAATGTCCAGCATTCAGTTGCGTCTTTACATGTATGAGGATCTCAGCATAATCTGCTAGAGCTTGGGCTGAGTTGAAGTAGCCAAGAGTGCTTGCATTTTGAAATGCTTCTGTTCTAGAGCCGAATGGGATTGATTCTCCGTAGTACCGGTGCTGATGACAAAAATAGAAGTCTCAAATTTAAGTTAATTAAGTATATAACAATGTGAAATAATTTTTTGGCAAGAAAAGTTTCCAACGGTTAGTTCTTTAGTATATACCTCTATATATATGAGGAGAGCTTGAAACTGATTGGCGTTTTCAGGGAGAAAGCCAGTATAAGATATAACACTATCCAATGATGTTTCTGCGCCAAGGTAAGCAAATATTGGTGCACTAATATTGGAACCACCCCAGTACTTGGAATTGATCACATATTTTTGTTGAAAAGTAGAGAAGCTATCAGGTCTGAAGTTGAAATGATCAAGTGTTTGGTTGTAATAGAATGTTTCGTATTCAGTTGCATCAAATGCAGACAAAGCTTTCGATTGGTGTGATCGAAACATCCCTGGTCTAATTGGACTCAACCTTGGAATGTGTAGAGAACCAGAGGTTAGGGCGAATCGAGAGATAATTAGGACAAGGCATTGAAGAACTGAACCTAAAAGTGGATTCATGGCAAGATTTTGTGTAGCAGACCGAGAGGTTCTGCTTGCTTGGAGGGTTTGAGACGTACTTAATCAGTTGTGCGCTTTTCTTTTCAAATTGAAATCAAAGCACAACTGCACAACCATATACATACTTGGCTTCTATAGCTGGTTTGATTCTGAACAATGTACGAGGAAGACAAATATTGACTTTTAATGGCCAGCACATATATAACAGGCGGACTTTACGAATGTTTGAGTTCATTCTTTCTTGACAAATGTAATAAGCAGAACGAAAAGTCCAAACCGTTTGGTGGGAAGCCGGCTGTGCAGAAACCAACAATCAAGACGATAGCTTTGAATAGTTCGGGGTGTGAAACTCTTTTTTTCCTTCATTCGATCTTTCTCTGAATAAGATTTTAATAAGACCACGTTATTTCCCCTAGTTCATCTTCTAATGTTTTCAAACTCAACAATTGGATTTGAAGAAAGTTTATGAGAAAATGAATGCTACTTAGAACACCCATGACATATCTACGATGTGTTATCTCCTATCTCTGTTGTTAATATAAACCTATAAGTGCTACGAGACGCCATCGACGAAACCCACCATCACCACCTTCGAGAGAACTAGAGTAACAGCCACTGATTGATGTTGCAAGAACACCGCCGAGGGACCCAGATGGAGTACTCATCCTCAAGACGCAGAAAGTTTTTCAGAAGAAATACATTTTTATTTTTTTTGACAAAAGAGTAGTAGGGCAAATATATATTCATCAAAAACCAGAATAGACCGTTACATACCCTTCTGCTGCTATTTAGACAGACAAAAAGATAGTGGTAGTACCCACAATAGTACATAGAAAATAGACCCACTCATTGTACAATCAATACGTAGACATTGCGGGATCCCCCTTTGGTACTACGCCGGAGGCGCTAGAAAGATCCGGCCCTCCCAATCTAACTCTTAACCAATAAATCTAGTTGCCTAGAGACCTCAATTGGTGTACGACTAGATCCACTGAGAATTAAATCGGCAAGACCAGACCAAATGCAAAAACTAGATGCACAAATGTGCCTAGACTGTCACTGAAAACGGAACATTATTGTAATTTAGACAAAAAACTAAATAACATAGAAAAGGCTTAGGGCTAAAAAAACCCCAGCCTATGTGACAGCCCAAAGGGCAGCCCCAAAGAGAGGAAGCCCAGCTCAAGGCCCAGCAAGACCTGGTTGACCCAAACCCAGACTACCAATCCACCATGCCAGCAGTGGCCTGTGCAGCGCCGCCCTCGAGTCCCGCCATGAACCAGCCACGTCACGAGCCAACCCCGCCAGGAACCAGCCTCGACACAATCCCCGCTATGAACCAACCTCACCACGAGCCGCACCGTCAAGCTTCGTCAGAAGCCAGCACCTCCTCGAGCCCCAAGCCACTGCAGATACAGCACCCAGCTCCAATCGCTACAAGCCACACTGTCGCCTAGACTCCCACGATTCGCCGTCGCCGGATCGCATCGTCCCTGCATAGAAAACTACCACAGACGCCCAGAAAGACCGCCCACGTTTGCTGCAAAACCAGGCTGCCAAACCACAAGCCATAGCCACCTCTTCTCCTGACCTCAGCCCAGGGCATTTAAGTGCCCGTCCGGCAACCAGCAGCAGACAACACGGCCGAAGCCGAGGCTATCCATGGCAGCCGCCGAACAGGGAACAATCTGATGGGTTTGTGCTCTCTTGCTCCGCTCGAGCCAGAGAGAGTTCTCTACTCAGAAGAAATACAATTGATCTCAATGGAAGAACATTTTTGTAAAATTGTTCGACTCATCACATATTAGTTGTTGGAAAATTCTATAATACATACCAGTATCTCATACACACATTTACAAATGTGACAATAAATTTGTTGTCAGAGTGGTAATGTTGAGTCCTATTTTGTGTAATCTTAGTTCTAATAATGGTAATTACACCTCCTACGACATTGTTACAAGCTTTTGAACAAATCAGTTGTCAATGTTGTAATTTTGGTTTAACTATATGTAAATAGTGTAAATGAATATAATATGGTAACTTTTGTTCTCAATGTTGTAATTTTGATTCAAATAATTGTAATTTTTTGTTCAAATAGATGTAAAATGAGTGTATTAGATACTGATATGTACCATAGTTTGTCTTGTACATTATTATTTATAACATTATCAGTGATTTTTCTACTAAAAAAAAAAAAGAGGTAAGCAAATATTGGTTCACTAATATTGGAGCCACCCCAAATATTTGGAATTGACCACATATTGGTGCACTAAAGTTGAGATGATCAACTGTTTGGTTGCAATCGATTGTTTCTTGTTCAATTGGATCAAATGCGGACGAAGCTTTCGATTGGTGCTGAAATGTTCCATTGTTCCTGGTCTAATTGGACTCGGCCTCGGAATGTTTCAAGAAAATGGATAATGACCATTTACACAATTTTAGGATAAAAATTGCCCACTTACCCAAACACTTTAAGAGATTGCCCACTTACCCAAACACTCTAAGACCATCTCCAATGGATGTGTCAAATCCACGTGGAGATCTCTACCGGTAACAAAAGACATACCAAATTCCTTCAACCCATATGTCTTATCCTACATGTAAATAACCTATGGACTTGGTCTGTCAAATTTGACAGAGGCAGAGAAACTGTCATTTTGTTTTTTTATTGTTTCTCCCTCCTTCTCCTTCTCTCCCTCTCTTCTTCTCTTGACTCTCTTTCTTCCAAACCGAAGCACCCCTTTCTCCTTCTCTTCTTCCTGTTCACTCTCTTTCTTTCTATCAGAACCCATACCAAAAAGCTGCTACTGCAGCTGCCCAGAAATTCATGGATTTAGAAAGAAAAGCTCACCAATTCGACTGAATTAGATCAAGCCCAAGAATATTCTTACCTTGGTGATGGGTTGTTGGTGTTGGTTTGTGTTTAGATAAAGCTTATTGTGTTGACTGAAAAAGAAGCGGAAGAAGATGAAGAGCTGGAATATGGAGGACTTTATTTGTCATGGGTTGTTGGATCTGTTCTTGGAATGGGCATTGATGTTTCTGGTAAAAAACCAAATGGAGAGTTGAGAAGGAGAAATTATTTAGAAATTAAGGATTCAATTGAGGCATCTGATGATGTTTCTGGGCATCTGATATTTCTCGTCAAAGAACCAAAAACAAAACCCCAGAAGGAGAGGATAATTAAGGAATTAAGAAGGAGAAGTGGTGAAGGAGATGAAGAACAGAAGGAGAAGAAGTCAAAAGGAGGAGGAGAGAGAAAAAAGGGATAAAAGAAGGTTAATTATTTGTAGATAAAATAATTTTAAAAAGAAATAAAATATTGATATTATTTTACCTATCTATTGGAGAAGGAGTTGAACAAAAATAACATTGCCACATCATTCTTCAAATTCAATTTTGACACACTTCAATTGACTATACCATTGGAGATGCTCTAAGAGATCATTTCCCTAATACCTAATTAATTTTTTTTTCCTTTTTATTTATTTTTGGGACATTTTTGCCCTCTCCTTCTTTGTCACTTAGAGAGAGAAGTCATCGGAGACCTTGTCGGACTCTGGTGACCAGTGGCCGGCCAAGGACTCCGGTGATGGGACTTCGATGGCTGGTGACAGGAATCCGGCGACCGGACTGGTGACGGGATTCCGACTACTGAATTTATTGGCCCCTAATAATACCCAGTATTAATATTATTGCCCCACAATAATCATATAATTTGCCCCAAATAATCATATTATTACCCTTCAATAATCGTATTATTAACCCCAATAATCTTTTTATTTCTACATATCTTCTCATACTTTTCAATGCAAACCAGTAATCACATATTCAAATTATGATCCCTTGGCAGAACCCTAATTTGGGTCTCTGTCTCCTCTCATTTGCTCTACTATCTTCCCTCCTTTCCCCAGCAAACTCCCAACATGCATTCTCGACACCACAAGCCTTGTATAGACACGTGTCCCACCACTCCATTGCCTCCATACTCATCCTCCTCATCGGCGCTGCCGACCTCACTCTCCAGAATCCATTCATGGATCAGAAACAAAGCCTCTTATGCCAGAGAGAACACCTGGATCCTTCCCTTTGGGTCTCCGCCGGAAATCTCGGTAATATGCTCCTGCTCGTGCACGTTGATCCACACGCTGATGTGCTGCCGGATGTACTTGATAATGCTGCCGGACTTCCCAATCACCTCCCAATTGGATCAAATTCCCTCTCCTCCCGAACCCCTTAAACCCTTCTCCGATCGAACCTGTCTCCTACGCTCCCAAACCCAAACAACACTCCTCCTCACCCGACCCGGACCTGACTCCTCAATCATCAGCATAAACACAACCGCTGCCACCGTCGTACGCGCCTCCTCACGAATCTCCCGACTCATCGTAGACCAGAGAACATGCCCTGTTCGTGAAGGATGAGCCTTCCATAAGCCCGGTGTCTTACCCGCCGGCTCGGGTGGCTCCGTTGCCAGAAGATAAGGTCTCCAAGGAAGGCGGAGAAGCGAGGCAGGATGATCTGGAGAAGGAGAAGGAGAACCAGCGCTGGTGCCGAGTATGCAGGCCTTCGACGACGGCCTCGAGAAGCAGAGAGAGAGAGAGAGAGAGAGAGAGAGAGAGAGTGGCATGCTTTTAATTTTATAATAAAAATTTGTCTAAGGTAGTCTTTATTTTTAAATGAGTAAGTGAGCACAATAATCTCTTACTGAAGTAAGTGAGCAATTTTAAAACTGAAATTGGATAAGTGATCACAGCCCCTAAAGAAAATAGGTTTATGACAAAAAGAGAGAATTAGCAGAAGGCATTGAAGTGAGCAATGGGTTCATGGCAAAGGTTTCGTAGCAGACGAGCTGCTTGGAGGGTTGCAGTTTCCTGTTCTTCAAAATTGGTAACCAGAGACTTAAATAGACCGACTCTTTTATGACCATTGAATAAGAAACAAAGAATAAAAACAAACATAAAAAAATGGTACATACAACAATAAACATAACAACCTCTATTGTACGTAGTTTCATATCCTGTATCCTTAATTTACGGGGGGAAAGAATGAACATTACCTACAACACCGGTTCAGTAACAAGTTTGAAAAATAAAAAATGGATTAGCCGGTGTTCTTCAGCAAAATGCTCCAAGCGAGAGCAATGAGATGGGAAAATTACAAGACCACTACTGACTGAATGCTTCACAATTTCAGATAAGAAAAAGAGTGGCAACTAGCATAGCCAGAGTTGAGAGAAAGAAGCACGCAGCAGTCTTAGGCTGCCCATTCGGCCGTGGTGGTGGTACTGTAGATCCACCAGCTGGCCCAGGAGCTAAGGCCGTTTCGGCGGACGGCAAAGGCGGCTCAACCACATCACTCTCTGTCAGGGCTGGATTTGGGGCCTCAGCAGGTGGCAAGTAAGCAGGAGAGACAACTTGTATCAGACTGCCTGGCAGAACAGGGCTCATGTAGGTAGGTGTCACTTTATAACTTAAACACCGGTTTCCTGCAACAATTAAGCACCAAAATATCAGTCAAGTTAAATGGTACACTTAAATAGCTCTAATGTATCCATTATTCGTACCCAAAAAGAGAATTGTATAACAAATGCACACTCACTTTTGTATCTAGCAGCTGTTTTGGGGAAGCCTGTGATAACACCATCAACTTCGGCCCCCATCACAAATGAATTGATCTCCACGGATGCATCTGAGAAGAAGTCCCATGCTTGAGATACAAACTCATTGCTGAAGAGTTCAACATAAACAGGTAGTTTAAATCCATGAAACTTCTTTACAACATTGGTTGCTCCATCGACGAATAACTGATTTTCTGGCAAGACAGAGGCCTTGTTGATGACCACAGCATCGGCAAATTTCTTGATGTCCTGAACAGTTTTATCAGGGGCATCACCAATGTCCTCTTCAATCTTGTAAACAAGTTTATACTTGCTTTTCTCCTTAAATTTCATCAGAACAGAACTATTGCTGGACTGAATCATGACATCTAGGGCTGTCTGATTACCAAAACCAGCGTTCTTCAACTCAGTCATGACTGCATCTGTTACACGTAGTCCCTGCTTCTCTACAAGATATGCCGCATGCTGAAAGTAAACAGTAGAAAATGTCATCATTAGTAATGTAGTAGAAGAAGTACGTTTTGAATCAGGGCGTGAATAAACAACAAAAAAACATTACATTTGACCACTGTGAGATGCAAAATATTCAGTATCAGTCATTTGTTTAAAACAAATTTAAACAAATGACTTCCATATTTGCAACCCAAGTCAACAAGATCCCCAAGCCCATTTTCATCTTGCAAGGAAAGATGTGAAGGAAGGAGAAAGAGAATAAAATAACATGGTAATGGCAGACATTGTGACAGTTTATCTGGGCTCACAATTTGGAAAGATAGTCCAAATAGCTTTTAACAATGAAAGCGCATGCTAAACCAGGCAGTGAAACTTTGGAAAAAAATACTCACCTCTATGCCAATTAAGACACCTAATAGAGAACTCGAATTCTTTGCCAAGGTCAAAAATTCAGATAGTTTCAAGTAAGTGCCAGCACTCTTGAATCTTGGATTCCTGAGCAAGTTGTAATTTTTCTCTGGGCTTGATAAAGTTGCTACAGTTAAAATAATAAAAAGCATCAATACAAGGATATCAAATAATTGGCCCAGGTAAGAGTTCTTGTTTATTCTATGGGGGGTACACTGCTAGAATATGCAATTACTTGGCCACATAACTTGTAAGAGCAACATAAATGTTGTCTGTATGTATATATGTATAATATATATAAATCTTGAAGAGGGTCTCTCTACATGGCATACAAGTTGTTAGGTATGTTCTTTCTTATAGGACCATAACATGTCAATCAAGTGTTACTAGTTATGTGTGAAATTGAAACAACAGTACATACAGTGAAGATATACAAGGATACTAATTACCTGCGTAAACTATAGAAAAGAAGGCACAAAAGTTCTAAAATTTTCTGTAACTACTTCAAAGAAAAAAGAGGCACGAAATGTTATCTCCAGATCTCAACAAAATTAGCGGATTTATATTCTAAGTACGGAATCTCTTCAAACGTAAAGAGTTCTATGCTTTATGAAGAGAGAAATATATAGAAGTAAGAGATTCAATTTCAACTTACGTTGTAGTGTTTTGATCTGATCCCATGTCAGGCTAAAGGTATATATTCCACTGCCAACCTTAATTTCTGGAACAACCATTGTGTAGCTGCTAAAGCTTGATTGAGCAACTGTTGTGCTATCAATAAGATTTATAGAGCTCGAGCAAAATGGAATCCCGTCCTTGGACATTTGGACGTTACAATCGAGTACATCTACACCATCTGCAATTGCATGCGTATATGCCAAGTCAGTACAGCCAGGGTAGTCTCCGCTATCTCCGTCTTTTGAGATAACCAAAGGTGTATCTGCAGCATGAGAAGAATGAAAGGAATTCATTAGAAACAATGCAAGAATTGCACATGTCAGTAAACTATACAGACAAGCAACCTCATTCAGCACAAAAAGATCAAAATTTTAGACTCAAGCACAAAAAAACCAATGACATACCTTGTACTGAAGCATTCTTTTCTGGGTGAGCATAACAATCTGCACTAGTTAAGAGAAACGATCATCATTAAACAGGAAATTAATGTTTATTCAAAAATTAATGCTCACATTGTATTAAGCAGCATATTTTTGAGTCTTAAGTTTAGTCTGCATATATTTCCTTTGGATGTTTTAAAATGAGACCTAGTAGAAAAATTTTGTTCATACTGGAACCTTTGTTGATTTTGTCAAACACATATATAACTCCTATGCTTCACATCCAAAACCAATTGGCAATGGATGGAGTGGCCCAAACCCTTATAAACCCATAGGCAAGGTCCCATTTTTCCCATGTTGGATGTATATATTCTCAACATATTTAGCCCAACACAATTGAAAGACCAGGAAGAAATAAGTTACCTATGGCTGCTGATGGAGTTATGGGAAAGTCAGACAGCACACCGTCAACACTGAAATCGCCATTGTCAAAGAATGACAGGTACTCAGAAACTGGATCATAACTGTAATTGAAGGGGAATGGCACGTCATTATACAAACCTGACACAAATACTGTGAGCCCTGCTTTATGAGCATCCGAAACAATTGTAGTGTGAGGTTCTAAATAATTGTCTGGAGTGACAGGCCATATGTAAGTTTTAGGAACTATAATTCCAGAGGCAAATGTCTTGATAAATGTGAGATTCTTCAACAGAGAACCATAAGTCTGGTTTGTCGAAGGCTCAATCACAGCTTTATCAAGAAACTTAAAGATCAACTTTGTTGTGCTTGGACTAACACGTGCTTCAATATTTTTCAGGAAATCCACCTCTGGTGATGAGATAAAATTGACAACCACTTTCTTTGATACAGAAATCACATAGTTTCTCATACTCAAGTTGTGTTGCGTGAAGAATATATTGTTCTGCAAAGGCATCAGAAAAATAGGGGTTGCTTCAGATAATAGTTGACAAAAATAGTTTTACAAATCTAAAGATATAGACTACAGGAAAAAATGCACAAGTTTTAAGACAAGAGGACCTATAGTCTACCAGTTACCTCAATATTCAACCATAAGCCTAGTGGTCTGAATTGCATACGCACATCTTCTATGGTGAGAATTGGGTACATGTTGCCATCAAACTTGTTAGATCGAGTATATACTCCCTGAGTAACTGTTTGAGTAACAAGAAATCAGTCAGCAACTATGCTACAACAAAAAATGCAGCAATTACAGTAATTAACTAATAGCTGCTCCATAATACACCTAAAGCATGGCCAAAAGTGCTTCATGTATAGCAATCAGATAATGTGCCCATTTCATAATCCATATATCAACGTGATCGCAACAATCTTAGAGTTATTCAATAATTATGGAAACAGAATATGTTAGAAAATGCTTCATAAAGATCAATTGTATCACATGAAACAAGAGCAAACTTCAGGCTTTTTTTTTTTTTTAAGCAATGAGCAAACTTCATTTAATTGTACTAAAATCTTTTCAAAGACCAACACTGCAAGGTTCTGAAATGCCAAAGAAAAACATGATACATAGGAACATAGCCAGCTAATTTCACTTAAAAAAAAAATAAAAACCATCACTAGCTTATAGTATCTGCCTGGATTAGGTTCAGAAAGTGTACTCAAAAACAATAAGTGTACTTAAACATTGGCAGTCCCCCATGAGGATAAGAGAGAAACAACATGTTGGACTTGGCAGAAGCCTCTGAATCATTTTTGAAATGAGGGAGAACAAAATATGACTTGAAAAGAAGAAAGCATGTCTTAAAAAAATATTTAAAAAAAAAACACATGAAAAGGAGCGCATCCTGTGAATTCAATAATCAAATTTTAAGAAAAATATAATCGTATTCTTATCCAATGAGTTTAAATAAAATGTTCGTGTGAGAACAGTTTCAGTTAACTACACTCATGAAATTAAGCCGAAAAAAAAAAGAAAGAAAGAAAAAACCTTCACTCACCAATAACATTTGCAAGGTCTTTGAGAGTATAGTCAATGCTAAACCACCCTTTTTTCGGAACTCCATCAACCGGGTAAGTTTTATCCTGATTTGGAAACATTTGTTCAACATTCGAATTGTTATTCAGCAGCAAATCTGGAAAGCAGATTCCAGCTGCATCCTTTGTTAGTTGGACATCACAATATAATACCACATCTGGTACACTAGTGATCAATGCCAAATTGTACGCTATAGAACTGAAACCAGGAAAGAGTCCTGAAAAGCCCCCTCGTGCTATGACCAAAGGCGGATCTCCTGCAAACCAACTCAACCACGTTAGCTACACTAAACATACGGGAACAAAAAAAAAAAAATTGTATCATGCAAAAATTGAACTAAAGCTGTGAACGCCAAGTTGGGCACAACAATAAATTCCAAATATATATCTTCATTTCCATCCACTCCCATATTCTGCAAACTTTGAAGAAATGGCTGTTTCTGGAATTTTACAATTAAAACGTTTTGCGAAAACTATCCGAAAAACCAACTGTAGAAGATCGTATACCACTTTCAGTCTCTCTGGCTATAAAAAGCAAGCGAATTAAAGTTAGTCCAGAAAGCAAGTTGTTAAGGTCTTCCTCCTTTTAAGTAATGAGTAATTTGCAAGCTCTAATATTCCCTATGCAAGATTAGTTAAAAGTAGTGAATTGCTTTTTATATAAACACCCTTCCTTTCTATTCTTTCACAGTTTCTTAATTTGGAAAACCAATCCAACGAAATCGGAAACAATAAATTCAACTCAAATTTCCCGTTTCAAGTCTCTCCCCCTCCATTTTCTTCACAATCAAGAGAGAACAAACTCAGCACTGAACAAAAATTTCAAGAATTAATTCAACAAAATAAATTATTCATACCAAGTCAGAACGGACACAGTACTGAAGCTCAAAGAGAAAGCAAATGAGATCATGGAGTTTTTACCTGTGAGTGTTTTCCATTGACTAGATCCCTGAGCAGAGACCAGAGCTACTGAGTAGAGAAGAGCAGCAAGTACGGCGACCGGAGCGCGTGAGTTCCACATTGCCGGAGAAGCCACGCCGGCCGGTCTGTCAGCAGAGCTGGTAGTGGAGAAGATCGCGACGGCGTCGTTTGGAGTCGTCTCGGAAAATGTGTGAGATTTGCTGAGCAGAGGAGAGAGAGAGGAGTAGAAGAGAGTAGAAGAGCTAAACGAGCTCTGGACCTTTTTCAGGCTGGCTTTTCCAGTATTTCCATATTTATAATACGAAAATTTTAGTTTAAAAATAATTAGTATGTTAGGTATGTGGGTATTTTAATTATTAATTAAATTTAAATTAAATTAAACCAAAGGTTTACATCAATGGAGAACCTGGTCGAAATACGCGCTTACACGTTGAAGGATTGAGCCGGCTTTGATAAGCCGAGCCGAGCAGAAGAGGGGTTTTGTCTGGACCAAGCGGTGCCATTTGGACTCCGTAGCCGAGGAGAGTCAATGAGCGGGTGGAGGAAGCCGAGCCGAGCCGAAGCTGAAGCTGAGTTGTGAAGGGAGTAGGGTGCACCACCGATATAGTGTGATTGGAAAACAGCTAGAGTGGGGGGACCCACAACATGGGGATCACCAATTTCGTGACTGCTTGCGTGGCAACCATTTTCGGATTCCCTGCCAGACCATCTCAAACCCACAACAAAACACGAGATCCTTTTTGGTTCTGTACTTGAAGAGGCGTTGTCAATCGACTCCGTAAGTTCGAGTTCCGCTTGTGTGTTACGCTTGTTTTTGACTTTGTTCGTAAAAGATACGGAATTAGTTTATGAGTATCAGTATTGAATGTGTAGTACAAATTCAACTCATGTTATGCTCCTTTTTTGACTTATTCTGCTCGTGTTTATGAAGAAGAAAAAATAAAGAAATAAGTCACAGCTCAATATTAAGCTCCATAGTTAATCAAACTTACATTGAAATCTAATTTATTTGATCCATATAGCTTGTTTTGGCTCACAAACCGCATTTGTTAATTTTTCTATAAATTTTTACTTAAATATTCACTCCAAAAACGAGTCTTTTGTTTTAAGCTTTATAATTGAGGGATTTGATAGAAGATGGCCGTCGTCGACTTGTAAATTCCGTGAAGAAAAGAGAACAAACAAAACAACTGATAATCATATCAAATTAAGAAGAAAGAAGCTTCCTATAAAAAGGCCAAGAAAACAAGCTAGTATCACGACCGACTTTGTTAATCTTTGACAACTTCAGCTTCATCATACATATCAAGCTACAGCATCTTGGTAATATGAACATGAACAAGTGGGAGGAGAGGGACCAAATAAAGGCCGCTTTAAAACAACTTTGCTTTTCATTTAGGGGTAATGGAAAGTGATGAAAGAAAAGAACAGGTTGTTGGATATGTGCTTCTCTCTAAATGTCACTATAAATTAAAAAAAACTTTTTGATTTTCCTTCCCCGTGTAAACTAGTTCTTTAAATTATCAAAGATTTCATTATTGGTGAGCTGGCTACTCATTGGACTAAACTTAGGTATCTTCTACAATATCAGAAATTTCATTACTCATCATACTCACTCACAGTTGTGTATGACCAATCCTTTCACCAACTTTATTTTTTTTCAAAACTTTGAGCTTGTCAATTGAGAGTACACATTATAACCGACTACAAGCAAAGCACGCGGAAGATGAAAATCTCACTTTGAAATAGAGACACAACAATAAGAATAGCCGGGGCTTGGATTACTCATAATAGTATAAGATCTTTTGAGATAAAATTTCACACCTTATTAATTATTACCATGGTAGCTAAGTGGAATAAATGGGGAAACTTCTCGTAATATACAGCACCAATACGTACATTTTGAGATAAAATCTCACACCCTATTGTTACAAAGACAGTTAAGTGACGGAGAATATTGATATTATGTAATACTAGTAGAGGTGGGTGATATTGTATTTCATTGTACAACCCAAGGACGTGACGAAAAAAAAAATCATTCCCTGAGTAATTTTGCTACTTTCTTGAATTAAGCATAACCAGAAAAAAAACATGCACATCCTGACATGAAAAAGAAGAAGACTCTGAGTCGACGGGCTGGTCCATGACAACCACTTTATGCAACAGAAGAGGTCACATACCCCTCAATTATTTACGTGTAAAACCAATTGAAATGAAAGTTGTTTAAAATTTATCGAAAGCAAAAGGAGAAAAAGAGAATTGAGACAAAGATTCAAACTCTAACAAATACTGTTTAAATCAAATCAAGTCTTCAAACCAATTGCAGTAGAGCAAAAGAGCGCAATTCTTTCCCTAGGGTTAGATGAAACATAGACAACTGTCCATGATTGTGCAATTTATACATATACTAACTTATTTTGTTATTTTGCTAGAAGTTAATCTAAAATTTTCCAAGAGGGAAGCACAAGTCAAAGACAAGAACAGTGATTTGGTTTCTTTATATTATATGGTTCTTATTGTTAATAAAATAGATATTCAATCTCTAATTGCATGCTATCAATAATATCTACAAATTAACATAGAGATATAATACGTACGATAGGTTTTCATTGAGCAGGAGGGTTGTATAGCACCAAGACAGTCTGGCTTCACATGGAAATGAGAATTAATAATGAAAACGCAGAGCTCTGGTTCAGCAGAAATGATTGACCATCATATTTTAACTATCAACAAAATTTGGGGAACCTTGAAGAGAGAGAGAAAATGACTTGCTCCAGCATTTTTTTTTTCTTTCTAAATGACTATTTTCTCTAGAAATATTCTTTAGGGATGTATACAAAATAGTCGAGCTGGTGGAGGTTTTTCCAAATCAAGATTGTGTATATATCGGGTATATCTTATGATAATATCCAACTTTCTGTTTTCTACGAATTGTTGTTTGATATTCGATTAGTCTTTACGTTTCATTTCTCGTAAATCAATATAATATTGAATTATGAAATAATGAGAGTATGTAAATTTTTTGTAAATATGAATTTAAAACATATCAAACAACGATTTGTCAGATATTTTATATACAATATAATCAATAATCTTTGAAGGATCAATATGTACTTAGATTGTTCCCTTTGTCTTTCGTTTTGGCCTCTTGATCAATAAAACGTATCAAAAGCTCGAAGGGTAACAAAGATTTTTGTTTTTTTATTGTAGCATCAGTCCAAATCCGATGTCGATGTTCGATACTGACGCTCACAAAACTCCATTTTAATTAACGTTCTGGTAGAACTACATTTTCCAGAAAATTGACTAAATTTTTAGTTTATCTTTGGAAGAAAATTTGATTAATTAAGAAGAAACCGACTGGAAGCCGCAAATAAGTAGGAGCTAAAATAATAAAAGGAAGGAGATATCGATTGGGATGTGAATGTCTGCGTTTGTTAGTACCCTCACCTCTCTTCGTTTAGACGTAGGATAAATTTGTTTTATCAGAGATGACTCGGGGCAAGTTGACTTGGGGAAAATGTCACTTCGTCCTACTCTCTAACTTTAATGTTTTTTAATTTCCAACATAAATACTTTTTCTTTTCTTTTACGCGTTCATCATTCTTTTCTCAATGACGGACGGGGATAGGTGAAATATAGTCGACGTACTATAATATATTCTTAATTGCAACTTGGTTAGAAGTTAAAACTAAAGTTACAGACATTGACTTCATGTGGATGATAAACTAAGTGTGTAAAAATCACAATTGAAAATGTAAAATTTGTGTGAAATATAGAAGTCAATTTGTTAAATGCTATCATGCGTCAACAACTGAACTCGAACCGCAATTGGTGTTCTAAATTTTTTTTAGCCAAGTTTAGTTTTAAAAAATTAAAATTGATCTCATTCGTTTAGTTTGTTGTTAATTAATCTTAAAAATCGAGTTGATCGATGAAACTAAGCCCACCACTGTTGAGAAGAAAAATATTTTAGGAATAATCGATCTGCGAAGGTCATGATTTATGCATGGTTAAAATTCAATCTTGACCAAAATTTGTGTAGGGGAAAAAGCATTTATAAAACAAATATACATTGGCTCACTCATTTTGGGACATAAGAGAATCCTTAAATCTTGTTCATCACTTATTTTCCAGCCAAAATATGAGGTTCTCCTTCAAATTGAAATTTCCTCTTATATGACAGAAAAAATAAGTGGCAACTATACTACCTATATACCTATATATGTTTTTGATTCCTTATAAAAAAATAAAATAAATTTCATTTAGGGATTTGTTGTTATTGCCCCACAATGGCAAGGTGCCTAGTGATCCAAATGCCCCACTGCACTAGAGTAAACTTAGTCGTCTGACTCATCTCATTGTTGTTGACTTGTTGTTTGGGCATGGATAAACAAAACAGAGACATGAGAGAATAGTCGACTAGGCCCATGCATGTGGTTTTTCATTATGAACAAGGAAAGACGATAAATATTATTTAGGTTCATGCCCTAGCTTTTCTCACTTTACATTAGGCGCATATATATATATATATATATGGGAGTTCCGCTTTGAAATATCCATATCTCAACCGTTTAGTTTTTAGGGAAAGACGATAAATATTATTTAGGTTCATGCCCTAGCTTTTCTCACTTTACATTAGGCGCATATATATATATATATATATGGGAGTTCCGCTTTGAAATATCCATATCTCAACCGTTCAGTTTTTAGTTACTAATGTATAGATCATCTTTGCAAATTTTCAGCCAATTTGATGATCATTAAAATATCTAACTCTCTTAAACCAATAGACGAACTGAATTTGTCCAACCTGAACCGTTTTAGCTTTAAGTCAGTTATCAATGCCTTAATGATCATCAATTTGGCTGAAAATTTTCAGAGATGATCTATATATTAGTATCTAAAAACTGAACGGTCAAGATGTGAATATGCGACCGAAAAGTGACCCTAAACTCTAAATGCGCACTTTAATTTCAAAGCGAAGTTTCGCTCTTGATAAAATCTGTATATATAATCGGTCGTATTTAGGTTCACGCCCTAACTTTTCTCAATTTACATTAGGCATATATATATATATATATATATATATATATATATAATATACTGGAGAATTAAAACAAAGCCAAGTTGATGTTGTGAGATCCTCCTTATAATCATCTACTGGAGAATTAAAACAAAGCCAAGTTGATGCTGTGAGATCCTCCTTACAGAGTTACAGAACAAGCTGAGACGAGCGCAAACAAACATGTCACTTTACCCAGCGTATATAACTATATATATAGAATGGCAATAGCAAGTTGAGAAGTTGAATTTTTAGTCCTGCTTCCTATTAAATAATAGCAGAGTTTGGTTTTATTTTGGCCAAATTATAATCAAGTCCCTGTGGTTTTCATTATTCTCCAATTTAGTTTTTGTATGTATATACTATCGGTTTCATCAATCGTATGATTTGTATTAGGGCTGTCACTCGGTAGGTTCGAATCGGTTATATGTATTACCAACTTCAAAACCAAAGTTTTCGGTTTCAAAATTGAGCTACTAATTACCAACTAAAATTTTTGATTTTTAATCATAACTATCAAATTCGGTATTTCGGTTTTCAGTATTACCAACTTTAGAACAACTAATTATTTGTTGTAAATGATAATGACTATTCATGCAATAAGTATTGCTTAATGTATGCGATTGACAGACTCGTAATGTATGCGATTGATATACTTGTAATGTATGCGATTGATTAGTATAGCTATTATGTATTGCCTTTTGTATACATAATGTAATGCTATATAAACCTCATGGTGAGATGAATACAATACAATACAAATTTTCCCATTCTCTACAACCTCATGTATGAATTCCCCTAACGTGTCTCATATATGGAATCAATTTGACAATGTGAACATTTTGCATCAACTAATTAAATTCCTGTTCTTGTTCACATCATAGCGACCTTGATGCTGAAGCACACAACAGTGCAGTTCAGAAATTTTAGAGATGATATACAATGAAAAAGTGAGATAATATCTTGACCATTACGGTTAACATCAAATAATACTAAAGCATTATTTGACGAGTACGAACATACATCATTGCCAAATCATTCATTCTGCAATTTGAATAATAATTATTGGAGCTTCGTAATAGATCAATAGCTCGGAATCAGTGCCATTCTCATGCTTCAGAGCAAAATGACATTCCATGCTGTTTCAATCTCGATATATTTAACCACCACAGGTGGTCGAGTTGGTAAGAGTCTCAAGGTGTGGAATCTCCACATCTGAGTTTAAATCCCCCCGCCGTTTATTGGAGTTAAATTCCAATATATTCTTAGTGGTTAGAGGGGAGGAAGCGTTCTGACAAAATCTCCCGAGCACGGATTAATCTCTGAGCCTAGAAAGCTTTTGAACACCGTGTGGATGACAAATAAAAAAAAATCTCTAGCTGATCCTTAAAGGCCCTTTGGCACGTGTCAGTTTGCCATGCAGTTTCCACACGTGTCAACCCCTCCTGCTAACAGCCAACGGCACAAACCCTCTCCCTCTCAGCTCTCGTCTCTCTTTCAGCAGCCAGTGCCCAGCGGATATAAGGTTACATCTATACGACGTAGTCCTGTGGAATGCCGGAGGTGGTTGCTGGATAAAGCAAAACGATAATGGCAGAACTATATGATTTCGCAAAGAACTTAGCTCATGACCATGCTCAGGTGGTACCAATCTCACTTTTTGTGGCGGTTCTCTGTATTTGCTTAGTCGTCGGACACTTGCTTGAAGAAAATCGATGGGTTAATGAATCCATTACCGCCATTTTCATCGTAAACATTCTTCACTTTTTGTCTCTAATTCCATTTTCAGATTCTGTCTTCTGAAGTTTTATTTTGGTTAACGGGTACAAATAGCAATATAGAAAATGTTAATGCTATATTTAGAAGGTAGAGCTCAACAGTGTTCTCAGAGTCAGCTCCAATATGCAACCATTTCAATTGGAACCCCCCATTTTCTTAGTCTGCGCAATAAGTACTTAAGCTTTTTGTGATTCAGTAACCTGGTCATGAAATGCTTATATGATGTTGAATAACTCTCGGCTACTCTTGTTAGCTTGTTAGATTTTCTATCCACTACCTGGCTTTATAGACGATATAGATGTGAGGAAGGTTGAACAAGTCTCTAGCATAAACCCTCGGGAAAGTTTTCATAAGCTTATTTTCTGCCATTTAGATGATCGATGAAAAATATAAGGGGCCATTGAAATGGCAAGTTCTATCAAATAGTGTCTTATAATGTTGAATTCATTTTGCAATCAGGGACTGCTAACTGGGATCATAATCTTGCTCGTGAGCAAGGGGAAAAGTTCTCACATTCTGACATTTAATGAAGAGTTGTTCTTTATATATCTCCTGCCGCCTATTATATTTAATGCCGGGTAATTTCAGCTTCCTTATGGCTTATGATCCCTTTTTTTTTTTTTGGCTTCGTAGAAGATATTCACTTACCGGGTTTGCTGACCATACCAGGTTTCAGGTCAAGAAGAAACAGTTCTTTCAAAATTTCTTAACTATCATGTTGTTTGGGGTGATTGGCGTTTTCATTTCAACGTTAGTCATAACAGCTGGTAATAGTATATGGATATTTATATTATTATATTGTCAATTCCTCAAATTCTTTCCTACTAATTGTAGTCTGCACTGTTATGGTTTGTGTAAAGTTCTCTTCTAAAATATTTCTGCATGTTACTTTTCACATAGGTGCCTGGTTCCTATTTCCTAAGTCGGGCTTCGTTGGCCTGAACGCACGAGACTATCTCGGTCAGAACTCAGAACATTGTTGACAGATATATGACATGAACAGCTACTGATATCCTATGTACAATGATATAATCTTTCTGATAACTTTCGGTTGCACATGAATCTTTCGTTTTGGTACAGCTGTAGGAACAATATTTTCATCAACTGATACAGTCTGTACACTGCAGGTTTGTCATGTCTTATATGTTTTCTTTCATTTAATTTGGGCCAGCCACTCCCATATTTGGATGTGCTGAAATATTATATCCAAATGTAGGTTCTTCATCAAGATGAAACTCCTTTACTGTACAGCTTAGTCTTTGGGGAAGGAGTGGTGAATGATGCAACATCAGTTGTCCTATTCAATGCAGTTCAGAAGATTGATGTTAATAAGCTTAATAGCGGGATTGGACTGCGTGTCATTGGAGATTTCCTTTACCTGTTCTCAACAAGCACTGCTCTTGGAGTTGCAGTAAGTATAATATGAAAGTCTGCAACATGGATCTACTATGCAACCAATGACCTGATCTTGCTAATCATTATATCCTCAGAATATTATGCCAAGTTATCTGGTTTCAAAATTACAGCATTTGGTGATTGTATTCTTTTGTTGTCAAATTTTCAGTTCGGACTTGTGACAGCATATTCCCTTAAAACCTTATGCTTTGGAAGGTTAGCCTGTTAATAAATTGTTTGTTCAGATAAAAAGTATATGCGATATATGTTTTGTGAATCCAAGTTTTTAATTCAAAATTTCAAATACAGGCATTCAAGCATTCGGGAGGTTTCTTTAGTGGTTCTAATGGCCTATCTGTCTTACATGGTGGCTGAGGTAACAAATTGTATTACAAAGATTATCCAATTTATGGTGCATATTTTATTTTACTTGAGTACTTGCCACAGTCATTTCTTAATTTGTGAAGAAAAATACATGGTTTCTTGGTTCTCATTCACTATGTATAGCTGAAAACCTCCTTAATTTTACTTGACGTGTATGCAGCTGTTAGACCTGAGTGGAATCCTCACTGTTTTCTTCTGTGGGATTGTCATGTCACACTATGCTTGGCATAATGTCACTGAAAGTTCAAGAATCACAACCAGGCATGTATGGACAGATTTTTTGGAATTTTGAATAACTGTTAGTTCTTGTATATTCAATTTGTATTTTTACCGAATATTCTATTCAATGAATACTACTTCATCTTACTGGTCTTACATTCTCTTTTTTAGGCATGTATTTGCAATGATGTCATTTATTGCAGAAACATTCATATTTCTTTATGTCGGAATGGATGCTCTTGACATTGAGAAGTGGAAATTAACCAAGTTGAGGTACTCTTTCTCCTGATTGAATGCAGTTACATCTATAGGTGTTATTGAAGTCACTGATATCAACCTGCTCTATCTTAGCCCCCTTTGTTTTTTACTACTGAATATTTGATATTAGGACATTGTTCTGTATAAGAACTAGGAGTACTAAACTACTAATGTCTAAAACACAGCATGTTAGTGACTATCAAGCATAGAAATTAAACTAGGTTGATTGAAGTGATGTTGTACTTACTAGCATCTTTTCAGGAATGCTTCAAACTAAAAAACAATTATTGGTGTATTTTATGAATTAATGCCCAAGCTTCTTATTTCTTGCAGTTTTGGGGCTTCAATGGGCATCTATAGTATGACACTCTTACTAATATTGCTTGGACGTGCTGCCTTTGTATTCCCTCTCTCTGCATTCTCCAATTACATGAATAGACGAGCCTCGAGAAGATGTTCACTTTCATTCAGACACCAGGTCAGCAATTCCCACTTAGTCAATAACCTTTTGATATTATTAAGAATGATTCATGATCATTTGCTTTTGACTTGATATACGTTTAATGCAGATAATCATATGGTGGGCTGGGCTAATAAGAGGAGCTGTCTCCATTGCTTTGGCTTTCAAACAGGCATGTGTACCTCTTTCTATTACACATATACTTGAATGTAATTACTTTAACATAAATAACTGTACTCATTATATCACTCTGAATTTCTTTCAACACGTGAAGTTCACATACTCTGGGGTCACATTGGATCCAATCAATGCAATGATGATTACAAACACAATAATAGTTGTTCTCTTCAGTACAGTGGTATGCAAGTTGTTTTCCTATTGTGAATTTCTTTACCATTTCTTCAAGCATAAGTTCTTACCTATCCAGGTGATTATTATGCCTTCAATTTGATTTTAGGTCTTTGGCTTTCTGACGAAGCCACTTATAAGTTATCTGCTTCCCCATGTTGGAACTAAGCCCATCAGTCGCAACGTATCAAAGGACGTTGGGGAGGACTTAAACCTGCCTCTGCTCTCCTTCGATGAATCTACTGCTACCAATATAAGTCGTGCAAAGGATAATTTGTCTATGTTGATGGAGAGGCCTGTGTACGCGATACATTCTTACTGGAGGAGGTTCGATGACGCCTATATGAGACCCCTATTTGGGGGGCCGGCCAGTTAGTAACCAGTCTACTTGTTAAATGAGTGACTTCATCATAAGTAAATCAGGGGGATGAGTTCAAAGTGTTCCAAGAAAACACAACCATGTCCTTAATGGTAGAAGTGGCAGATCAACTTATTCTGAAGATGCTAAATTTTGCTTAATTTCTAGCACAGTGCGAGTATACTTCTCCTGTTTTGACACATTTTGTGCTGAAGTGCTAGGAGTATCTGATGTTAACTGCTTATGTTTTGTGTGTACAAACTGGCGATTATATCTGTCAGACAGCAAACGCTGTTCATAGATTTGGATCTAGAACCAACTACATGGATTTTTGATAACTATTTCCACCTTTGGGTGTCAATGGAGTCCGAGCAGACATGCAAATATGAAAGAGACTTTTTCATGATTTCCAAAATAGAACCATTTGGTGAAACGCAGGCAGGTAGATGACAAACAGTGACGATCCGTTTTTTCATTGACAACCATGTTATTGTCATTCCATCATATAGGGAATAGTGACACTTAACCAATTACATTCAGCAAATACAGAAATACAAACAGGATAACAAATACATGTTTTAAACATGCAGATGGTACTATAAAGATCGATTTCATGACTACACAGAACCACAAACAAATAGGGAAATAGTAAGATCACACAATTGTTGAAGTCACTGCAACCTCAGTGCTTCAAGCCACTGCAATAAAACAAGAAAAGGAAAGTTAGAATCTAAAACTGCAGTCAAAAGGGCGTGTAATATTGAGATCCTTCCTACAGCATTATGACAATAACATTTGGCATCTTACCGCATTCAGGTGGTGTTTTCATGCCACATTTCTTAGGCAATGCCATTGCTCGTGCAGGGTCGATTCCAAAGGAAGGTAGGACTGCCTTGTAGTTGCACAGGCAGGGCAAGTTCGCTTGGTGCACAACACCACAACATTTCTTTGATGGCGGTTTTGGTGACTTGCCGGTCACTGATGGGCGGCAATAGTTGAGCTGTGCAGAGTCGATGTTACATATCGAGACAGCATGGGCTCCCTCCAGCAGTGCAATCAACAGAACTACCATCACCCATTGCGACAAAGCTCCACTAAACCTTGCCATTCTTTTTATCTATTGCCTGATTAAGCTGATTGAGAAGTACATTCCTCTCCAATCTGGAAGTTGATTTATAGCAGAGAGATCCTGATTTTTAAATATTCTCTGGCAAAGCTATGTGCGCCATGTGAGCCTAGTCGGTAGGAGCTCAGTCACGGGACACAAGAAGCATAACAAAGAACAAAAGAGGGCTTGATCAATCAATCCACCGTTTTGGATCTCACACGCATACTTGCTACTTTTCTATTGCAAATTCTTGTTTTGCTTAGTCACGGCCTCACGGAAGAATAAATAAATATATATAAAGGGCCAAAACGATGAAAACTAAAGTGAGACAAATCAACTAAACTGTATATGTACGTAATTGATACATGCAATCAATAGTATCATTCCCCACATGAAACTTTAAAAGACATTCCGAGAATTTAACACATGAATAAGCATTTCATGTGTAGTCCAAAGCCAAAACTTGAATGGAAGCTGCTGGGTACTAACTAAATAAACACTTTCATTACTGATAATGAGTCGATCTTACATTAGCTTTTATTTTCTACCGTCTCCTATTTTACACCTGCTGTGTTAGAAACTCCATAAGCTTAGCGGCTCACCCTACCCTAACAGGCCAAGTCATACAAATCATTGGGCCATTCAGAAAATAAGAACCCCCATGAAGTCATATTACAATTTCATTTGCAATCAACAGAACTACCATCACCCATTGCGACAAAGCTCCACTAAACCTTGCCATTCTTTTTATCTATTGCCTGATTAAGTTGATTTAGAAGTACATTCCTCTCCAATCTGGAAGTTGATTTATAGCAGCGAGATCCTGATTTTTAAATATTCTCTGGCAAAGCTATGTGCGCCATGTGAGCCTAGTCGGTAGGAGCTCAGTCACGGGACACAAGAAGCATAACAAAGAACAAAAGAGGGCTTGATCAATCAATCCACCGTTTTGGATCTCACACGCATACTTGCTACTTTTCTATTGCAAATTCTTGTTTTGCTTAGTCACGGCCTCACGGAAGAATAAATAAATATATATAAAGGGCCAAAACGATGAAAACTAAAGTGAGACAAATCAACTAAACTGTATATGTACGTAATTGATACATGCAATCAATAGTATCATTCCCCACATGAAACTTTAAAAGACATTCCGAGAATTTAACACATGAATAAGCATTTCATGTGTAGTCCAAAGCCAAAACTTGAATGGAAGCTGCTGGGTACTAACTAAATAAACACTTTCATTACTGATAATGAGTCAATCTTACATTAGCTTTTATTTTCTACCGTCTCCTATTTTACACTGCTGTGTTAGAAACTCCATAAGCTTAGCGGCTCACCCTACCCTAACAGGCCAAGTCATACAAATCATTGGGCCATTCAGAAAATAAGAACCCCCATGAAGTCATATTACAATTTCATTGTCCTTTACTTACAAACAACAGCTAAGAACATGATGTACATACAAGCTCACAGAGGGTACATGACATCAAGAACTGTATCAGTTTGTCCCAACGTCGGCGCATAAGTTACCACATCGTAGACCTACAACTGCAAAGCAATGGCCAACATTGTGTTAATTATTCTGGACCAGTAATAAGAAAAGTAGTGAAGGATGGATCAAATAATGACAACAGCTAAATGTCTACATCAGGTAGTTGAATCAAGACATGTAAGAATGAGCAATCACGAAAATAAGAGTAGAGTGTCAAACTAAAGCTGACAGCCTCTCAAAGCAATGCAATTACAACATGTCATTTGAATTCAAGAATATAAGAATTCTCTTCGTAATAGGAAGAACATATTATGGTTGGAAAGTTGGAAGGGGTGTGAAATGTTCACTTTTCAGAACATAATATAAAATCTGAACCATTTGTTTAGGTACACTCATACAATAAGTTGGACAGATATGTCAATGCCTAGATTATCTGGTTAAAGAACATGATCAAACTACAATAAACTTAACATCCAAGAACTTGCTCGAGGAAAAAAAAACAAAAACAAAAACCACGTTTACAGACCTATCATGATCTCCTGAATATGTGATGACGTGCCAACACTTCAGGTATTCCCAATGCAGAGATGCTTTCACAACCAAAGATATCTTGAAGCTTTGCATCACATAGAATAGCCATTGGATTCAGAGGATCCTAAAGATGTATTTAAAGATGGGAGAGAGAGAAGGGGAAAAAAAAAAAAGGTAAATACCCCAGATTGCAACCATTAATAATTTGTGAACTTACAAGGTTTCAATAAATTACAGGATAAGAACAGGCTAACAAAAAATTCATAACTACACCTGTAAAACAAGTTTGGACAACATCTATGCCGTTAAGTGCAGGGCGCAAATTTTTATCCCTTTAAAGGCTCATACTAAGTTAGCAGATGCTAACAGAGACAATGTATCAAGGTCTTGTTATCAACCTTAATTTTAGATACATCAAATATATAAAATCAGTACAGACATTCAGAAATGTAGCTGAAACATGACCATTATAAGCTATAAAAAACCAAAAATTGCATTTTTTTGTTGGAGATTAATCTTGCATAAGATGAATCAACTGACACTACAGAACCACTGTTGCTGACTAAATCAAGACAATGGAACAAAGATTAAGCTATTGTTACAAACCTTAGTTATAAAGAAGACCAATGTAAGCTAAAAAAATATAAAAAAATAATTATTGCGTTTTTTTTTTCATCGGAGGGCAAGAGCAGGGGACTGAAAATACCTCCAGATGATTGACCTTTATGTATTCCCATATTCGTTGCAAAACCTCAGACTGGAGCATCTCCCTCCCACCAACACCAAAAAAATTTGCAAGTGCTTCAGATATTATCACAGAAGGACCTGTCTGGTAACTCTTTGTTCCAGAGTCCGCGACAACCTTGGGCTTCTTGGGAACTGGCTGTTCTGACAGCACCAAGACACCAAGTCCTTAGATATGCATCCAATTTTACAAGCATAACATATAACACAGAGACACAAATGTGTGACAGCACACACGAAGAAGGAACTGTTTCACCAAATACATACTTGAAGGTTCAAGTGCAATGATATGTTTAGCCAGCAACTTGTTCATCTTAAACATATCAGTACAGTCTGTCTCGAAAACCAACCGCAGCTCATCATTGCAAATAATTTTCCTCTTGTTACCAGGGTCTTGGAGGTTGTGTTTTCTTATGTAAGCCCACAGTTGCTTCACAATCTGAACTCCATTAAAAAAAAAATACATAAATAAGTCTAAACTCCTGGAAGTTAATATACAAACTCTGATACATAGCAATGACGAATGAGCTTGAACCTCAGTCCTTGGAAGAGTTGGATGGCCAACAATGACCTGTAGTTCAGGCGAAACACCACAAAGTTTGTTTAAACCCCCTGGGCCTCCTTTTCTCTTTGGTTTAGGTTTAGCGCTGCAACATAATGACAAAATTCCGAAACATAAAATTACTGAACATAGTATCACAACAACATTGGTTAAAAGCATCTTTTCCCGTCATTTGCATGCAACCCAAAACATAATTCACATAAAGTTCATCAATCTTTACAAGATTCAAGCTTTGGTCGTTCTACTTTAATGTGACTTGGGTACATAAAGGACAAGCATTCTGCTTTCTAATCAAGACATATGAACACCTTAACTTACAACTTAAAACCAAACAGAAACAGGAGACTAAGCCCACTACAAGATAAAATGCCTTTAAACTAATAAATATTAATGTAAGAAGAAAATTCAAAAATGAAGGGAAATATAAACCAAACATTTGACTACCAGAAGACTTATGCAACCTAAAACTGTAGCCCTAAACATATTTCCCGCCCAAATAACAATACTTGATCGAACCCAAACAAAATTTGAAGGAAATGGACTTGGGAAATGCACAATTTTCTGGGTATCGAGTTTGTGAGAAAATAAGGACAAAATTGGTAGAAGAAAGAGACACGTACCCATCCTTAGGCGGCGGGTCGGAGGCGGAAACGGATGCGGGTACGGGAGTAGTGCTGGGCTCGGGCTCGGGCTTGGGAGAAGGAAGTTGAGGAGGGTGGGAGGCGAAGGTCTGGAAGGCGGAGGGAGGCGGGCGGTAATTGGGGTTTTGCTGGAGGGCAAAATGGTCTTTAGGAGGAGGTTGAGGTTGATTCTGAGGCTGAGGCTGGGGAGGAGGGGGAGTTGGTGGCGGGTGGGATTGGAGAAGGTAGTGGATCTGGGCCCGAATGAAGTCGGCCTTGTGGGAGAGGTCGCGGCCGCCGAGCTTGGACTCGAGCTGCTGCACGACGTCGTTTAGGGTGGCGAACTTTGGGGCGTCGGAGTGAAGTCGGCCTTGTGGGAGAGGTCGCGGCCGCCGAGCTTGGACTCGAGCTGCTGCACGACGTCGTTTAGGGTGGCGAACTTCGGGGCGTCGGAGGCGTGGATCAGGGCTTCTAAAGCTTGCGATATCTCTTGCTCTGTCGCCATTCTCTCTCTCTCTCTCTGCCCCCCAAGAGTTGCTGTTGAGCTTATCTCTTTCTCTCTCTTCTTGTTTTGTGAGGGTAAATGACCGAACGGTCCTGGGAGTCGAGGAGATTGGTGGGCGTCGAGGCGGGGTTAGTTTCGTCTTTTTCAGGTGTTTTCTTGCTTGATGGCACCTGAATCGTGAAACATGAAACGCACTTTCAGTGGGGGGCTCTTGTCTGTTTGTTCTCGCTTTTTGGGACCGTCTTTTCCGCTATTCGTGCTCAATCGTCTCTGCTATTATTTTTATAAAAACGAGAGAATTTCGGAGATTTATGTTTTTTTTTTTGGCTTCGCCGTTTCTAGTACTGCCGTTTTCTATGATGGTCGACGGCTTCGTTTGGCAGCAACATTTGCTATGTCTGATAAGGAGAAAATGTCATTTGGTCATATCGGTAATCTGACCTCTTCACGCGCAGAGGGAGCATTGTTCATGATAGGATCAATGTTGTCACGTTTGGCACCGTGATCCAGTTGGACAAACCGGGAATTCGCAAAGGTTCCACCGCGAGGGTACACATCTGCCAGTAGTTGGTGTCTCGAGTCTAACAAGCCCACCTTCCATTCATTTTTGAATTCACCTCCGACACCACTATAACGATTCGGTTCAAATATGAGAAAGTGGTTGGCCTTTGCCAGACCTATGGGTTTCTAGACCACCGCGCATAGGCGACTGTGTGGGGTTTTTTGGAGATTAATGATATGTTGTGTCTGTTATCCTAAACACTAGTGGAGCTTCTAGCCGCACAAGTAACACAATTCTTTTCTAAGACTCAGCTTGCTTCCATTTCTTAGAGTAAGTTCACCCGTTGGGTCATCTATTATTCACTATTTTTTAGTGTATATTTTCATTCTCTATGTCACTAAATACACTGTGCCCGTGACACAGGGCACGAAATACACTGTGCAGGTCACCATGGTTTAGGGTTTAGAGTTTTGGGAGGGTGACCCAGGGCACGAAATACACTGTACTCGTGGCCCAGAGGGTGAAATTAACACTAAAAAGCAGTGAATAGTGGGTGACCTGGAGACCCAACGGGTGAACTTGCTCTTATGTAGTCGTTTCTACTGTTGATACTATTTCTATGTCTCCAATCTTGTTGGGATATGTTGTTCTTCTATTCAGTAGTCCTTGTCCACGTGACGAGATCTCAATTTTAGAATATCCCTAGCCTCTAGATTGTAAACAACGGCTCATTTGTGAGCAACTATGAATGAAATGCATTTCTTTTAAATGTCTTTTACTTTTAATTGCTCAAGAACCTATAATCTGGTATCATAGCCTTTGTATGAGGGTCTTGCACCAGGCACCACTAGCAGTATCCTTGCTTCCGGTCAATCTCCTAATGGTATCACCACCACACACCACCGCCCTGGCTACATTGGTTGCTTCAGCATGCACCCAACAAGACAACCCGGCCATTCATGAGGTACAACAATCTATAGCCATCCTACAAGCTCATAATGAAGACCTGCACCTTTCTATGGATTCTTTTCAAATCAATCTCACCAACCAATTTTTATAACTGCAACAAACTCTTATGGAGACTCTAACTCGTCTTCAGCTGCCACTCTCATCTGGCCCTTTCTCAACGATACCATCCACAGAAGCAGACATCTCTTAAATCTCCACACTTAACACCCACCCACAACTCACCCTTCCAAAATCACATTCGGCTCCTTAATGTCTCCATCTTCTACTCCTTGGACTGGTTTAGGCATGTCACAACCATCACCTCCCTTCCACCAAACCAGCATACCTCCTTCAATGGCAAGCCCAATTTTCTCAACTGTGATTTCAACTCAGCCTTAACCCCCCACATCATCTTTCCCAAATCACATATTCACCATAACCTTTCACCCTTCATAAGGGCCAGAATGCCTCTACACTTCACTACTTACCACAACCCTCAATCACACCTTTAACCACCAGCTAACCACCAGTATTTTCACCATTACCACGCACCTTGAAACGAACAACCCCCTTTTAACAGAGAGGACATAGTCGATTGGCTTGCTATGGCGGAGCCCCTCATTCGAATCCACCGTATCCCTTACCATGAGTGAGTATTCACTATTTACTCGCACTTTGGGCCTGATGCATTCATCCAGATGAATGGATGAATGCATTTGAATAGAGAAACCCTATTATCACTTGGGAGCAATTCACAACTGCTATGCTCGAACACTTCGACTCAGGCTCAACTGCTGACATTACCACCCAATAATCTCACCTCCAACAATCAGCTTCACTGGATGATTTCATCACCAGATTCACCAAGTTATCCTGTCGAGTGCCTGAGTCGTCTGATGCTCAGCTATTGCCCATCTTCTGTGGTAGCCTTAAGCCAGACGTGAGACATGATGTCATGGCTATGGAGCCCAAGTCCCTAGCCCAAAGTCAGTGACTGGCTCGAAGGTATAAAAAAATAAACCAAGACTTGCGTCTCTCTCATTTCCAAAGATCCAGTACTTGGAATCCCAACGACAGATTCACTTCACCTTGGTCATCTAACTTCCCCTCTTCCCAAACAACCATAAACCCACAGTCCACACCTCCTACCACAAACCCCAACCACACACTACCATAAACCATAATTCCAATCAACACCCTTGCATTCTCTCACTCTTTGAACAGAGAGAACGACGAGCAAAAAAACCTTTGCTTCAATTATGATGAGCAATATTCCAAGAACCGTATCTGCAAAATCTCCATCATGACCATATTGGAAGCCATTACATCCACAGATGACAACCCCGAATTTCATGGAGGAACCAACTGTGGTGGTTGAGCCTATCCTTCTACTGCACACCATCAGCAATTCAAAAGCCATGAAATGATGAGACTGAAATGCTCTATCTTAAGGATGAAAATTAATGTATTTATCAATTGTGGGGCCTCCATGAACTTTCTTAATCCCACCGTGGCTTCTAAATTGGGTCTTCCCATCCACCCTTCTCCGCCACAGAGATTCATAGCGGCGTCCGACTACCCTATTTCACCCTCTAGAGTGGTGCACGACATCACTATCAAGATACAATGTTACAAATACACCAACTTCTTCTTACTAATTCTTCAGGTTTCTGAATGCGAGCTAGTCCTCATAACACAATGGCTCGATTCCTATATTAGCTAGTATTTTCTGGAACAGATTATGATGTTCATAGTGAATGGAGAGAAACATGTATTGAGAGGTCTAAGCTCACATAACCAAACCGTTGATAGTGCGGGCCTATTGGGCAAGTTACCCACTGACCATTTGGACCTCTTGGCCCAAGAACTTCAGCCTCTACTTCACAACCTAAGTCGCACCTACTGGGCTACCACCCAAAAGATTCATGGACCACCAAATTTCCCTCATGCCAACACCAGCCCTGTAAACATCCAACCTATCGCTTTGCTTATTCCCAAAAGGAAGAGCTAAAGGCCCAAGTTCAAGAAATGTTGGGTAAAGGCATCATAAGGCCTATTAATAGGCCATATTCCTTCTTCGTCCTCTTGGTGTGCAAGAAAGAAGGCACTTAGCAATTTTGCATGGATTACTGCTCTCTCAATGCAGTAACCATTAGAGATGATTTCCCCATTTCAGTGGTTGACGAACTCCTTGATGAGCTTCATGCCTCAACCTATTTCACCAAATTGAATTTGTGCTTTGGATATTACCAAATTTGGATGCACGAGGATGATATTCACAAGATGGCTTTTCTGACTCAGGATAGGCATTACGAGTTAGTAGTCATACCTTTTGGGCTCTATAACACCCCCTCCACTTTCCAAGCCTTAATGAACCACACCTTTAAGCCTATGTTGCGTAAGTTTTATGCTTGTTTTTTTTAGGGGAAATTACTAGTCCCCCCCTGAACTATTAAAGCGTCAACAGTTTAGTCCCTGTTATTTTAAATTTAACAAATTAATCCTCAGGCATTCAAATCTCACACAATCTGATCCTTATGTTAAATGTCCGTCCAAATTGACTGTTAATTGGGTGACGTGGCAACATAGATACGCCATGTGGCGCCACCTTGGACTGTAAAATGTCGTGAATACCCACAGCCTATTGCGGTAGTCTTCAATCTGTTCTAAATCGTAACCCAGTTCCTAATCTCCAAAAAAACCGTAAAATTTAAAATCTTGTAATCTCTGGAGCGCTAGCCTCTGTAATCCCACACAACCCGTCAGCTCGATGTCATTCAAAATCAAACCCTAAACCTTCATCTGCTATCAAAGAGTGTCGTCTTCACAATCCGATTCGAACCTAAGGTCTACATCTAAAGGTGGCGACATGGTGGTTAACGACATTAATTTGTGGGTTCCAAGAGTTTCAGAAGGGGAGAAGGATGAAATCCCTGATTATGGTAAGTTTCTAGGGTTTAGATTTGGTCTCCGAACTTCGATTGATTGAAAATCGCAGGTTTCTAGGGTTTTGGATTTAGGAAAAAGAAATTGGGGATTTTTGAAATCAAGGGTTTCGAGGCTGATTTTAAACTATATTTGTTGGTTTCGAAGGACTGCTGCTATTTCAAAATGGTTATTGTTATGATTTCGAGTTCTAGGGTTTTGAAAAAAAATTCAGGGTTTACACTAGTTTAGGGGTTTCGAGATGCATGGTTTGATGATGTTGGCTATTTAATTGCAATTGCAGAACAGTGTGATTGTTGGAGCTGGTATGTGTTGGCTTTTAATATTGGTTTAGTTGTGGTTGGAGAATCTGGGTTTGGCTTTTAATATAGTACTTTTTGTGTAGCTTTTAGTTGTGGTCCTAGCATGTAGTAAACAAAGTTTTGTTCCCCTTTTGTTTTTGTCTCCCATGTGTGAACAACTGGAAAACTGGAGATTGTTGTTTGTTGTTTTATGTTGCCTTTTCGATTTGGCTTTAGCTCTTTATGGAGGGAAGTATTAGTTGGTTGGGTATATTGATTTTAATTGGTCTGAAGTTAATGGGCATGTTGACTCATGGTATATGTTGACTAATGGTATCTGTTGAATTATTGTAGGTCACCCAGACTATTTCACAGTGAAGGTGTATCATGGAGGGTGCATAAGGGACGGTAAATAAGTTGGAGAGAAGGTGAATTTCTACGACAACGTCGACAAAGATAGAATGTCGCTTGTTGAGGTAGATAACATGGTGAGGCAGCTCAATCCAACTTGTAGTAATCAAAGGATTGATTACTGGTACAAGGTTCGTAATGAAGATGATAGTGTTGGAGACATCACGAGTATGAAAATATGTGCAAATCTTGTGTATGATGTCTCTTACTCCCAAGATTAGGAGGTCAAGTTTTAGTAAAGGGGAAAAGTAAGAGTATCATACCCAAGAGATTGAGTAACTCTACCCTAAGTTAGATTACCGCAAAAAAAAAACCTAGAAAACACATGCGAGTCTATCTTTTTACAAATTAATAGTCTCGGCCATTTGGAAGCCAAAACTATCAATAATGATATTTACAATGGTAAAGTGGTGAGTTGGCTTTGTTGATTTTAATTTTTATAAAGTAAAATAAGTTGTAAAAAAATAAACTAAGCAAATAAAAATAAAATAAAATAGAGACTTTGATCAATGAGATAAATAGGAGCATAGGTTTTTGCACCTAGCCTCCTTCATGCATATAATGTAACCCATTTTCTAATAACAACATGTTTAAATAAATTTTCCCTTAGTGTTTTGATGAAGCTACCAAGAAACCAACTAATCATGCATGCAATTTAACAATCTCTTCCGAAGCAAAGCTAAATTACACAACTTTTATACCATTCAAATCTTCCGGATCTTAAATGGCATATGGTGTCGTGAGCCTAAATTCTTCCGAAACCAAAACCCACAACATCATGCTTTAATTTCTAGGTAAGAAACCCAAGCAATCTAGTTCTTCCCGTAAGAATAAGCTAGACCACCACCATATTAGCTACACATGCTTCTCGGTTACAAAAGATTGTCAAGCTTAAGTTTCCGATTTCATTAATTCCTACAACATGCTTCTAGGTGACAAATCCAAAAACACATGTAAGAAAGCATTAAAGTAAAGTAGCTAAATGATTCAAAACATGCATATTCATAAAAAACATGGCATCACACTATTTTATACATGAGTTTGGCTAGGGCTAAGGCCTGGCCCAAATTTATTATACTCACAACCTATAGTTACATAAATCAAACCCACCAACATAATAACATCAAGCCAAAGAGAGGAAGAGTGGAGAAAGTGGTTGGTTACCAAACTAGCTCCCTTTGATGCAAAACTAGTGAGAGATGTTTCAAAGTATGGAAATTTTGGTTCTTTCAAACCCAAATTGCCATACAAATCCTCAAAACTCTTAGAAACTTGAAGAACAAAGGTTGAAATGATGAAACCAATGTGTGATTGATCAAAGATGTAAAGGGTACCGGTCTTCGGTTTTTGGTAATAACCTAAGACACTTTACACTTTTCTCTACACAAAATCTAAGAACTATGAACTACATGATGAAGAACTATGGAAAATGGAGAGGAAATGAAGAGAGGAAGAAGATGAAATGGATGAAGGAAGACATGAAAAATGTCCAAAGTGAGGGGAGGGTGTTTTTATAGGCCAAAAGTGATGAATGGAGGGTGGAGATCAAATGAAATGAAGGGCTAGATGTGATTGACAAATGTGTAAGCACAAAATGTGGATCTAGTCTTTAACTCCACATAGAAATGACCTAAAAAGCCCATAGATATTTTGGTAGAGGAGAAAAAGTAAGGGTAGAAGGGTCATTGTGTAAGGGAACAATGTAATAAATGAGAGACAAAGGTGTAAGGTGTAAGAATAAGACCACTTGTCATATTTCAAATTTTTGATTTCAAAATAACCTAGACCTAAAGTCTTCCCACCTAAAGTCTCTAACCCTAATCAGCTCTTCCTTCTCCTCCACACATGGTCTTGGCTGGCCAACTTGGGTGAAATCCGGCGTTGACTCTCATTTCGTCATGTTTTCGTACTTTATTCCTTCAATTTAATCTCCACCGACAGTTAGGAATTGGCCTTTGACTTCTTCATACCAAATATTCCTCCATGAGTGTAGATCATTTTGGTAAAATTTTAGAGCTTAATTCAAAGTGGTTTGCCCCGAAAATGCTGCTGGAATTAGTACAGGTCCTGTTTTGCAGTTTTTGTCTTCTAGTGGTGAAACTTGCACTGGTCTTTTGAAGTCCTTACACTCTGAACTAGCTCTTGATCTCTTCATAAGAAATGATCCTTAGGATGTCTAAAATGGATCTGGAAATTTTCAGCTCATTTGGAGTTAATTTGGTCAGGCTTCCGCTCTTCCTTCCTTGCCTAGCTCGGTTTCTCCTAGCCGGAGTAGGAAAATGTCCGAAGATTGAGTTTTTAGTGCATTTCCAAGAATTTCCATCATTTCCTAGCATGATAAGGAAAACATAATAAATATATATAAATAAACACAAAGGTTAAGCAAAAGTACAAGATTAGGGGAATAATTACTAGGTAATTATGGACCTAACAATGAGCTGATGAAGTTGGAAACAGAGACAGATGTTGTGATCATGTGTAGTACAATACCACAATGGAGGTTGATCATATTGTACTTGGACCACATAGAGCTGCACAATGTGTTTGAAGAAGAAGATGATGACATCTTCATGTATGAAGACTTCTTCTTTAATGAAGGTCGTAGCAGTGGTGTGATTATAGAAGAGTTACCTAATGATGAGCCTAGAAGGAAGCCAACATGTGTGATTGAACAACTACCTAATTCGCTTAGACCTGGTAAAAGCAAGGGAATCATGATTAGAGAGGTTGAGTAGACTGTACCTACTCAAGCAAGCATTGTTGGTGACCTTGGTCCAAAAGACAAGGGAAAACAGAAGTTGGTGGAGCATGATACAAGCAAAAAACATAAGTTGAAGTTGGTGGAAGTAGATACAAGAAAAAATTAGCAGTCAAGTGGGATAGGGCAGTCTAGTGGAGGAGTAGGATCTTCTAAACAACAATCAAGTGTCCAAGTAAATGAAGGCTGTGGTCTTCTTGATGTAGAGATAGATTATTTGGATTAACTTCAATCATTTGGTGGTCTGGAATATGGAAGTGACGAATGTAGTGGGCATGAAGAAAATAGTGAAGAGGATGAGGGCAGTGATTATGATCCCTGTGCAGATGATGAGGAGTACGACCACTATGGGATGGATGATGATGATGAATGGTTGAGTGAAGGAGATGTTGATCCAACTGCAACAAGACCAGAATCTGCTGGATTTGTGGCCAGGTCAAATGTAGATGAAAGTTTAAAAGAGTGGGCTGATGAAGAGGACATGTTTGGTGTTGAGGATTCAGATGATGAAGATTGGGTTATACTATAAATTCTGATGGGGAACGTGAAGAGGTGGGACTTGAATTCAACCCCAAGAAAGACATGAAGAATCTTGCTTTCAAACTTCAAATGAAGTTTGCGATAGCGCAGATTCTTAGGGATGCTTTGAAGGAGTATGCTATTCAAGGAGGTTGGGAATATGTGTTCATTAAGAATGACAAAACAAGGATAAGAGTTGTTTGTAAGGAGGACAACTATCCATTTGAGCTGCTGGACAGCAAAATGAAGTATGAAAGCACATTGATGGTCAAAAGCTATGATCCAGTTCACAAATGCACTAGGAAATTCAACAACAGCATGGTTAAGCAAAAGTACCTAACTTCAAAGTTTAAAGATCAGATTACTCTTAATGAGAACTGAAAACCAAATATTTCTCTTAATGAGATTCTATTTGGTGTGTTACTTAATGAGGTTTTGGTGATGCAGAATCTCTAACTAAGACAATGTCAGCTAGTATTAGAGCAAGGGTTTCAAAGTCAATGGCTTATAGAGCCAAGAGGGCTGCTCTTTTGGAAGTAGAGCTCTTTTGGAAGTAGAAGAATCCATAATTCAACAATATCCAAGGCTGAGAGATTATGGAAGAGATCTTTAGAGGGTTGATCCTACCACTACAATTGATATTAAGTGTGCTTTCCCCAATACCAGCAACCTTCCAGTATTCAAAAGAATGTATATTTATTTGGGGGTTCTCAAGAATGGCTTTAAGGCTAGTTGCAAACTTGTTATTAGTTTAGATGGTGCACATATAAAGAGTTGCTATAGGCGTCAACTGTTGACAGCTGTTGGTATTGATGCCAATAACACATCATGGGTGATATCATATGCTATGGTTGAGGCAGAAAGCAAGGATTCATGGATGTGGTTTCTAGAGTTAATGGTTTCTGATCTGAACATTGAGCAGGAAGGAAGAGAATGGACTTTCATTAGTGATAAGCAAAAATGTCTCATACCTGCATTTAAAGAGGTTATTCCAAGAGCTCATATAAGATTTTGTGTCTGGCACATGTGGACGAACTTTACGAAGTTATTTCCTAGAAAAGTGATGAAAGGTCAGATGTGGGCTTGTGCAAAATCAGCTACTTTTCCTTACTTTTAGAAGGATATGGAGGATACAAAGGCCTTTGACCTTGATGCATACAAGTGGCTTACATGTACTTGAAAATCCTTTATTATGAATGTTCATATGTTGGTAACACTAAACTGATTTTAATGTTATGCAATGGTTAATGATTGCAACAAAAGAGAGCCATGCAAGACAATGGTGCAGAACATATTTCAACACAGATGGGGACTGTGACATAATGATAAACAATCTTTATGATAGTTTTAATAGTTGGATATTGGAGGCCAGGGACAAGCCATCAGTTACCATGTTTGAAGAGTTGAGGGTGAAGTTAATGAAGAGAGTTGCAATGAGGAAGGAAAAAATGGAGGCTTATACCATGGCAATATCTGTCTAAAGCCAAGGGTGGTTATGGAGAAGAATAAGCTGAAGGCTGCAACAGACTGCATAGCAATATTTAATGGTGGTGACATTGTTGAGGTAGACAATATTGAGGGATCGAAGAATGTGGTCAACTTAAGAATGAGGACATGCACTTGCAGGCGGTGGGACTTGTCCGGAATACCTTGCAAACATGCTGTCTTTGTCATTTACTTAAAGAGGTATGATCCAGATGATTATGTGGTAGCATGTTGTTTGAAGAAGACCTATATGAGTATCTACAACAACCTCATCCAACCTGTAAATAGCATGGATTTATGGTCAATAACTGATGATCCTCCTATTTTGCCTCCACAATATTCAAGGCAGCCTGGTAGGACCAACACAACAAGAATGAAGGATGCTTCAGAAAAGGTTCAGGAATGTGGTGTTAAACTTGGAAGGGTGTAAAGATCTCTAACGTGCAGCAATTGTAAGCAAGTAGGTCACAACGTGAACACATGTCAAAGACATTTGCCACCAAAAGACAAGGCTACTGTTGTTAATAAGAAGAGAAAGCTCAATACACAAGAAGGACAAACATCTGAAAATCAGGTAACTTGTATTTCAAACTTGAGGCAATTATTGGTTTTTGCTTACATTGAATTGTCATTTACTTTCCTCATTGTGTGCTGCAGTCCAAGAAAAGAAAAAAACGACCCATGACCAAGAATGAGTTGAGGCAGAAAGCCAAAGAAAGAGCTGAGTTTCAAAGGGTAACAGTACACTCTATCTTTTTCTTGCTTTTGTATGTACTGCTACTATGGTCTAAAGTATACTTATAATGCAATGTTGTGTGTCTCCAGAAAAAGAAGGCTGCCTTAAAGGCATCAAGGTTGGAAGCAAACAAGTCTGCCCCAAAGAGATCAAGGCCTGTAGAAGCTGCATCTACCCAACAAAGTTTAAGGCCTGTACAAGCTGGATCTACCCCAACAAGTTCAAGGTCTGTACAAGGTTCCAATGCATCAACTAAGAAGGCTGCAACACCCTCAAGGTCCTCTCAAAGGGTTAGACAGAACTCTGGTAAAGGAGCTGGAAAATAGTTGGTACATATGGGATTTGATATTAGCTAGCCAAGCAAAACATTTTAGGAATCTTGTTTTTGGTCAACCTTGTGCTGTGTCAGTTAGTTGCTAGCTCTAATCTTTTGATAAGATGATTAGAGCTAAATTTAATTCCAAACATATTAGTACTTGAACAATTGGAGGATGTAATGCTCTAACGTTTGTTTTTGGTAAGTTAGAGCTTTGTTCAATGGCTTGCTAATGTTGACGATACAATGTATTTTTCGGTTTATTATGAATGTAGGTGAATGTTTGTTTCGAACTTTTTCCTTCCATTTATGTTTCAAAATTGTGCATGCTTCAATTTACAGATATATTACTGAATCTGTGAATATGGAGGGAAATATGAACTCAATTTTGGAGGGATTTTGATCTTCTTTTAGTGAAGAAGATGGAACATAAAGTATAAGGGTGACCTCTTGATTTTTCCATTGACATGGCATGCATTCAGCTGAGTTGGTATGGAAAAAATTGCCAACTAACCCAGTTAAAGACCAATTTGGACGGACAGTTAACGGAAGGACCAGATTGTGTGAGATTTGAATGTCTGAGGATTAATTTATTAAAATTAAGATAACAGGGACATAACTGTCTACGCTCTAATAGTCCCGGGGGGGGGGGGGGGGGACTAGTAATTTTTTTTTTAATGATATCCTTAAGTATAGCACTGATTTATCATCACACATAGAGCATATTCATGAAGTGTTTCAAGTTTTACAAAAAAATAGCTTGAAAGTAAAACTATCTAAGTGGTCTTTGGCTCAACAAAGTGTGGCATATCTGGGCCATGTGATCTCGACCCAAGGTGTTTCAGTGGACCCATCTAAAGTGCAATGTTTTTGGGACTGGCCCAAACCTCAATCTCTCAAGGCGCTGCTTCGTTTTTTTTGGCTTAACAGGCTATTACTGGAAATTTGTTCAACACTATAGGATAATTACTAAACCACTCTCAAACGTGTTGAATAACAACAATTTCAGTTAGACTCCTCAAGCCGAAATTGCCTTTTTACAACTCAAGAAAACACTGACCTCAGCTCTGGTTTTGGCACTGTCTTACTTCAATTTTCCCTTCTTCATCGAAACCGATACAAGCAGAACTGGTATTGATGCAGTTCTACAGCAATAACGCCATCCGATAACATATCTCAACAAGGCCTTATCTCTCAGAAATCATCCCTTTCCGGTTTATAAGAAGGAGACTCTAGCTATCTTCTTTGCTGTAAAAAAAATGGGCCACATTATGTGTTGGGACAACCATTTACAATCCTTATCGAACACAAGACATGAAAACATGCTCTTGATCAGCGCATCACTACTCTGGCACAGCATCAGTAGCTATTTAAGATGCTGGTTTACAATTACAAGGTGGAGTACTGTGCCAGCCACCTCAATATGGTACCGGATGCTTATCCTGCTGCCATGAGGTTTGCACTATCCATGCCACCACCATGCCTGTATTTGACTGCCTCACTCTTACAGACAAGGCATGTGCCCTAGACTCAAACGCACAAGACATCAAAGAAGCATTGTTACAAGGAAATCCCACCAAAAAAAAGGTTTTCCTTGATACAAAATAGGTTATATTACAAGAATAGAGTGTTTGTACCAATTACCTCGGATTAGAGATCCAAATTGCAATTCAAATTTTACCCCTATCTTCAAGCTAGACATTTGGGCTTCCTCCGTACCTTTGTGCACTTATCCAGAAACTTTGCCTAGCCAGGAATGCTAAAGATGTCAAATACTTCATGACCACTTGCGACCAATGCCAAAGATAGTTAGTTCTATGAGACCATTAAACCATCGAGCCTTCTCCAGCCTTTATCGGTTTAGAAAACTGTCTTCTTTGACATTTCCATGGACTTCATAGATGGTCTTCCTCCATCAAGGTAAAACTACCATCATGGTTGTGGTTGTACTCTCCAAATACGGACACTTTCTCCCAGTCTCACATCCTAACACGACGGCTTCAATTGCTGATCTCTTTGTTAAGGAGATGTTCAGTCGTGACGGCAATGCCACGTACATAATATCATCACTAATTGAGACCCAATCCGTATAAGCCAATTTTGGGAGAACTTCTTCAAACTACAAGGTATCAAGTTGTATAGAAGCTCTGCATACCACCCACAGTCAGACGCCAAGACAGAAGTCCTCAATTGCCCTCTTGAGCATTACCTTTGTTGCCTCTTTTCTGACAAGCCTGCCTCTTGACCAAATCTGCTTAATTGGGCTGATTACTAATATAATTCAAGCTATCATATCACCATAAAGATGTCACCTTTTCAGGCCCTTTATGGCACCCATCATCCTCCATCTCTCGGTACCTTCCTAGTTGCATTGTTGTACATGTCGTAGACGTCACACTGCAAAACAAAGACTAGCTTCTAACCTTGCTTAAAGAAAACATAGAATTAGCTCAGAATAGGATGAAGTTGCAATCTGACAAGAATCGAATTGAATGAGAATTCTCTAAGGGTGATCGGGTCTTCCTCAAACTCCATCCCTACTAGCAGCAATCAATGGTTCGCTGCGCCTCTCACAAATTGGCACCCAGATTTTACGGGTTGTACCAAATCGCGATGTGCTTTGGAAGAGTTGCATATCACCTCAAGCTTCCACCCAATGCCAAGATTCACCCCATGTTCCATGTCTTACTCAAGAAAAATCTAGGTGATTAGATTTCAGTCTCCACCACCCTTTCACCCATCGAACACGACTACACTCTTTCTTGAGTTCCCTCAAAGGTTTTGAATATGCAGGTTGAACGTAGACGCAACAAAACCATTACTAAGTGGTTGATTTAAGGCTAAACTTCCAATTGAGGATGCAACATGGGAGGAAGTCCAGACCATCCCAAATCATTTTCAAGATTTTAAGGTTTAAGGTCAGGCCTCTTTCAAAGGGGGTAGGACTTGTTAGGGTCAAACCCAAACCCTCTTCTTAATCACCAACCCCAAACCTAATTATGATTGATTCTCTTGTACCTTCCAATAACAATCCTGATCTCCAGGCATTGCATCTGCTCAAGCTTCGATTGAGTCAACCCTGCCACCTTTTGTCTCCAGTGTTGTTGGGATATTTTGTCCTTCTACTCAGTAGTCCTTGTCCATGTGACGAGATCCCAATTGTAGAAGATTCCTCTATAATGTAATAATGGCTCATTTGTGAGCAACTATGAATAAGATGCATTTCTTTTAGGGAAAATTTTGCAAACAGTACATGAACTAAAGGCCACTAATAATTTCTATACATAAAGTTCTAAACCGAGCATTTCGGTACAGGAAATCTGAAGCCCGACCTACTATCTAGACACGACGTCACTATCGCCGTTTCATCCTTTGCGACCTGGCATAAATTGAGGGGTAAATTGGTCTCTCTCTCTCTCACTCTTGCCACCCATCTCTCTGTCTCTCTCTTACTCTGGCCACCTATATCTCACACACACACACACACACACACACCTGCTTGCTCAATGAAGCACCACCACCCTTTCATCATCAGTTTCTGCCACATGGATGGACCTCTGCAACCACCTCCTCTCCTGCCACTATAGCACCACCATAGTCATTCCGTCCACTCCGTCATCCACCCTCCCCTCATCTTCTTCCCAAAATCCACTCACCCAAATCCTCCAACTCACCACCTCTTCCGGTCCTCCCTGATCCGTTCCTCCACCAAGTCGCCCAAGACCTCGACTGCCACCTCCCCAACTGCCTAGCCACTGCTCCCCCGCCTCTCTGCGCCATAATCGACTTCCAGATCGGCTGAACCAAAGATCAAAACCTCTAAACAGCTCCACAAGATTTTCTTCTCTATTCCTCAGCTCAAACCCACCTCACTGTAAAGTAACTGCACCGATAAACCCCACAGTCCCAGAAGAAAACCAATACTGAAAAATGTAAACTAAGACCCATAAACTTAATCACTTGAAAAAGGTGAAAACTTCAAGACCCAGAAGATCCATACGGCTCCACCTTGGAATCTGGGGCTATTCCAACCCCTTTATGTTCCATTCAATTATACATCAAGGTTTAAAGTACCGATCTTGGCCCAAAATATAGATGCATCCATCATAATTAACAATACCCAATATTGTTTTCCTATTCTCAGAACCATTGCAAACATTGAAAACCAATACACAACCACACCCAGATCACCAAAACATGAAGCACAAAAATAAACCCAGACCTTCAATACTGGAGCGACATATTCCGAGACCGAATGAAACTGAATAATTGTTGATAGGGGTGAGTTCGTAGACATTCAAGACCATTGGAGTCTCAGAGATCTTGTTGTTCCGGTCAATCCCACCGGCCTAACTCGGCACTGTTGTCCTCCACAAATCTATTTGAAATTCTAATCGGAGGTGGTTGGGTGACTTGGGTCTGTGGAGAGGAGAGAGTCAAAGAGTACTAACTTACCCTTGAACAAATGACTAATGACATAGAGTTAACAGCGTCATTAACGTCGTGTACGAATAGTGGGTCAGGTTTCAGATTTCGTGTATCAAAATGCTCAGTTTGGAACTTTATGTATAAAAATTATTAGTGGCCTTTATTTGGTGTACTGTTTGCAAAATTTTCCCTTTCTTTTAACTCTCCTTTACTTTGAATTTCTCAAGAACCTAATATTTTTGGGGTTAGATGGCATAAAATCATCATTTCATATGATTTATCGGACACAGGGTCAATTTTTGGGGAGGGTTTGAAGGAATTCTGTCCTATTGGGTCAATGACCAAAAAAAAAAAATGTAATTTAGAATTTTTTTTTTCAACTAATTTTCTCTAATTTATCGGAAGCTAAGGCTTGCCCAATATCATTGGTTTAGTGGAAGGTCTTGAATTTGACTCACGGATTAGTTGTTATACACTATAATCGTAATATTATTAGTTGTTTATTAATTTTTTATTCTAAAATAATACTAATATTATTAATAATAGTAATAATAATAATAATTGAAAAAATGGGAAGCTAAAGCGTCATATTATCTCTACTAAAGGGAGGCGCCATGTTTGATGTCAAAAGTTTTTCAAAAAATGGAACTGTCTAGAATACTCATGGTATAGACAAAAATTGGCAAATATGTAAAATGATCATTATAGTCATATACAATGGGATGTCTTGAGTTGTGGGAGGAGGCATTCCTTTTATAGGTGAAGGAAGCCATCTCCTTTACATGGTTTCCGATGTGGGAATCAAATACCATTATTCTAGTATAGAAAAACTATGTTGTGAGGGCATGTTGGCAAGGCCGGGAAGGTGGCTTCCCGGCGACATATTTGCCGCTTCCGGATACCGTAGCGTAGCTTGACCATAAGGCTACAAGATGCAAGTAGCGGTTGGATCCCATGAGGGTGTTGTTTATGCTTGGTGAGGTAGCAAACTATCCATGCATAGTGAGAGGTATCTACACTTGCTTTCACTATATATGTTTCCCTTTCTTTATGTAATTACCTTATATATATGATGTTTATAAGTCCTTCAATTCCTTTCCGGCATTCATGACCATACGACTTACATATATATCTATCTGGTTTCCAGATAATCCACCAGAAAAATATGCATCTAGCACATGATCCAGTTATGTTTCCAGACCCTTTTATTCTTAGAGTTGAATCTAGAATACCAAAAAAAGAAAAGAATTAACTAGGGTTAGGGTATGGATCAAATAAGGGTAGATGCAATGAATTAGGCTGCAAAAATGGCAATTTATTTTGAACTCAAATTCTATTGCAGACCCTTTTCCATGGAAGGCTGCTTCAATGAGTACGTGTATTTGTGCCATACATTTATCTACTATAGATCAAATTGTTTAGTAAAGTACAAGCTATTTACATAATATCAAATAAAAGTCACTAGACCATTACCAGGTCAACAATATTAGTGTCAGAAATGTCATTGGCAAAATGTGTATTCGCTTCAGCTTGAAAAGCATACTTGTTCTCATGCAAAAGGATGACCGATCGACCTCCCAATGAGTATCTCTAGTTATTAATTTGTTGTAGAAGACAGAGATATAATACATGCACCACCCACAAAACGAATGAAGTTATCCGTCCTTTTTCTCTCGTGGCTATAATCATTAGGATGTAGTGTTTTATTCGAGTAATATAGGATGATTGATGGATGAACACATAACGAATCTTTGACAAGAATAAGCACAATTCAAAATGGCTTACTAAGACCTCTCCCTTAAATTTATCATATGTCTACAATTCATCAAATTCTGAAATAAAAACAAGGAAAATTCTATAATACATACCCGTATCTCATACACAAATTTATAAATGTGACAACAAATTTGTTGTCAGAGTAGTAATGTTGAGTCATATTTTGTGTAATCTTAGTTCTAATAATGGTAATTACACTACCTACACCCTTGTTACAAGTTTTTGAATAAATTTGTTGTCAATGTTATAATTTTTGTTTAATTATATGTAAATAGTGTAAATGAATAACTTTGTTCTCAATATTGTAATTTTAATTCAAATAATTATAATTTTTGTTTAAATATATGTAAAATAAATGTATGATAAACATCACAGTACCATAGTTTGTCAAACCTTTTCAATTAGATTTAGATCTAGTTCACTACACAACCAACTTAGTAGATCATATATCTGTAATGGATTGAACTTCATATTGGGATATATCAAACGGTATGGTTCATCATTTAAACATTTTGTAATACCAAGCTAATAAAAACGGTGTACATGAACAACTTATAAAAACTAAAAATAAAAATAAACTAATTTCATATCATGAGCCTAATGACTTGGAGCTTTTAATGAACTGATTCCGGTTCACAAACTATATTCCAAAATTTGTGTTTTCTTGTAATTGTATATCAATCTGGTACGGTGCTGGTTAATTAGTTCTAAGCAAGCATGAAAATATTATAATTAAAAGGCGGTTCTAATCCTTGTATTTCACCAAAGCTTTAATCAAATTAAACTGAGTTCTAAGGACTATTACTCCTTATTGATCGGGATATCGAGGTAATCCATGGTTTCAAAAACCAAGTTTTTCTATGCTCGCATCGCAGTCTTTGCCATGGCTTCAATAGCCTGCATGCCTGTCGAGGCTACTACAAGTTTGAATGGTATGGTTGCAGCTGTGGCGAATATGACAGTAGGCAGAATGACTTTCGGATTGAATTTTTTTTTTTTTTGAAATAAGGATTGAATTTATTTAGTACTTGATTTCTCAAAGAAATGAATGTTACGAAATCAGACTTCCCAACTGATTTTTCTTTTCGAGTGGCTACCTCTACTGCACCAGGTACATAATTTTCTAATCATGGTTTATACATGCAATATTATAACGTTTTCTCATTAACTAATGTATTAATTGGGTGCAACTGTACGCCAGATTGAAGAGGCGGCCAAACAATTCGGAAGAGGACCAAGGACATGGGATCATCGTGTTGATATATACTCCCACGCTAGTTTATTTCACATATTTATTAAGTGTGGAGAGCTTATCACTAAAATGAGAACTAGTTGAGCATTTTTTTGTGAGATCAACTTTTCGATCAAATTTGTGCAAATCAACTGTTACATGTTTAAATATTCATGTGGAATCATTTATGCAATTTTTCAACCAAATTGAAAATCGTAAAGGGATTCGTAATCGTGATTTATCAATTATGAACATGAACGGTTCGTGTTTGACAGATTTGATTCATCCATTTAATTGATCTAGTTCGGTACCTTAACGATTAGCAATTTAGAAACAAATTTTTAGAAGTGATCTACTCATGCATGTAGAATCACTGTAAATCTATAGAATCGCCGTAAATCTGTATGTAATTAGAATTCTTATTTCATTAGGATATCCTATAATTATGGAAAGATTGTTTCCTATTAGAGTTAAACTACTCCTTATTAGAGTTAGACTACTCCTTTGTACTTGTATATATACCCCCATTGTGGGATGAATAGAATCATCAAATTAACCCTAAATTGAAATATTCTTTTCTACTTGGTATTAGAGCAAGTTCAATCATTTGAACTTGCGCTGCATCCTTTGAATCCTGAATCCCGAAGAACACCACAAACCACTATGTACCACCACCATTGAAATCAAACCTTCCTTGAATTTCAAACCACCATCACCCTAGAAAACCCAATCCTGCAAAAATCCCAAATTCCTCAACGGCCGGACCTGTAATTGAAGGCGAACGATCAAATCCCGAGAAGGCAATGGTGTCATCCTCACAAGTCATCCATCACCACTACACCACCCAACAAGACAACTCTGCGTTCCCAACAAGTGTTGTCTTGAATGAATCCAACTACACCATATGGGCTCTTCTCATGCGGATGTGCATTGGAGCACGAGGAAAGTTTGGTTATCTGACCGGAGTGAAGGCTGAACCCGCCATGAATATGAAGCTTGGGCCACGGACAATGAAAAGGTGAAAAGTTGGCTCATTGACTCTATGAAGTTATCTCTTATGAACCAGTATATTCGTCTTCCTACTGCAAGATATTTGGTAAGCTGTAGAGAAAATCTTTTATGATGATTCTGATAAACCCGGATCTTTGAATTGAACAAGAAGTGTTTTAAAGCAAAGAAAAATGGACGCCCATTCCTACCTACTACAATGAGTTAGTGGCGATGTTCCAAGAGATTGATCAAAGGGTCGCCTTTCATAATGATAATGTTGCAGCTGTAGTTTAAGAGACTTCAACAATTTCCTGGATGCGTGTTCACATGTTTTTTAGTGGACTTGACTCAGAGTATGATTAGGTGCGTGGAGAAATCCTGTGGAAGGAACCTAAATTCTCCTTGGAGCAGAGCTATGCTTACATTCGCAAGGTGCAATCAGATAAACATGCTATGGGGCATTCGGTACCTATCGAATCTTTTGTTATGGCTGTTCAACGCAAACCATTTCCTCCTTCAGGCTTCTCTGGTCCTTCTCCACGCCGTCCTCTAGGTAAACCAATTATCTGGTGAAAAACCTTAATCTTGTGACCAATGACCCTAATCTTGTGAAAAACCTTAGACATTCCCCTCAAAATGTTGTCTCTACTGCTGATGGTACTCCAACTCCGGTCACTGGAGAAGGTTCGATCTATTACTTTATATGATACCTTAACCCTTGAATCTGTCTTAGTTCTTCCATGACTATCTTATAATCTCCTGTCTGTTGGTCAAATTATTTTAGCTCTTGCATGTATTGTGACATTCTATCCGTCTTTCTGTGTGTTTCAGGTCATTCTGACTCTGCGGATTCTTGGTTATGGTGTTAGAAGGGGAAATTATACTACCTGGATCTGACAGAGACTGGAGAGAACCAGAAACATCTTTTGGGGCAAGCTAATCAGATCAACTGGGTAGAGAATGCAAAGGAAGCTGTAAGGTTATGGCATCGCCGGTTAGGTCATATATCTTTTAGTTATCTTAAGAAGCTACAACCTCATTTGTTTTCAGTTGTCAGTGATTTGGATTTCCATTGTGACATTTGTGAATTGGCCAGGAGCCACCGTATTTCATATTAATAAAAGTCATGTTCCTTTTAAGAAAATTCACTCCGATGTCTGGGCCCCTGCAAAATTCTTCTCTTTCTGGAGCTCAATATTATGTAACGTTTATTGATGACTGCACTCGCATGACATGTGTCATTACTGAAAAATAACAGTGATGTATTTGGGATGTTTACAAAATTTCACAAAATAGTGGCAACTCAGTATAAACAATCCATCAGAGTGTTTCGGTCTGACAAAGGTGGAGAGTGTGTGAATGGCCCGATGATTGAGTTTTTCCGGTCACATGGAATTCATCATCAAGCCTCCAATTCTTATACTCCTCAACAAAATGGTTTATCAGAACGGAAGAACAGGCAGTTGATAGAAGTTGTTCGGGCTTCCTTATTTGGCATGAATGTACCTCGGTCCTATTAGGGAGAAGCAGTGAAATCAATAGCATATCTCATCAACTGTACTCCTTTACGGGTAATTGAGTTTAAGAATCCTCATTAGAAGCGTCATACACTTTTGACTATCCCCTCTATGCCTAATTTGGATCCCCGAGTGTTTGGGTGCACAACTTATGTCCATATACCAAAGCCGCAACGGATCAAAGTTGATCCCCTTGCAAAGAAGTGTATTTTTTTGGGTTATGCAGAGCTTCAGAAGGGCTATAGATATTATGACCCTCTCACCAACACAGTACATATATCTCTTGATGTCTCATTCCAAGAATCTGAGCTATATTACTCAAGGGGAGCTTCTCAGTCTTTCCTTTAAGGGTAGAGAGGTTGTGAAGGGAATCCTCGTTCTATTGTTGATTTTGATGTCTTTGAAGACTTGAAAAATTTAGAGGAACGATTTGAATGTAGAAATTCTGAAACAGCCAAAAATGATTGATCGTTTGAACCTGGTGATCGATCGTTTCGAGAGACAAAAGCTACCAGTAGACAAAACGATCGATCGATTCCTGAGGCAAAAGTAAACGATCAATCGCTTAAACCTAACGATCAATTGTTTCAACAGGCAGAAATTTCCAGTAGCCAAATGATCGATCGTTTGGTCCCTAGTGATTAATCGTTTCCTGAGATGACTTTTTTTGGAGAGTTTGAATCAAAATAAAGACGTATCTGAAGCTTACACACAAGATATTCCCCCTTCTACATCACCAACTAAAGATCCCACTCAGAATGATCCACCTTAGGTACCCCTAAAATTTAATGAGTCTTCTGCGTTAGAAAGTGTCAAACTTAGGAAATCACAAAGTGTTACTAAGGGAATTCCTAAGAAACATTATGAACCAAATATCAAAGCCAAAGCTAAATACCCTATAGCTAACTTTATGTCTAACCATAGTATTTCCGGGTCACATGCACTTGTTGTTGATCAATTATCTACTATATCTATTCCTAGTAATGTACAGGATGCATTGACGGATCCAAAATGGACAAAGCCGATGAATGAAGAATCGGAAGCTCTTCAGAAGAATGCAACATGGGAGCTAGTGCCTATGACAGTTGGAAAGAAGACTGTAGGATGCCGTTGGGTGTTTACTGTGAAGCTTAATGTCGATGGAACTATTGATAGATACAAGGCGAGGTTGGTTGCCAAGGGATATACACAACGCCATGGGATTGATTATGAGGAGACTTTTGCACCTGTGGCAAAGATCAATAGTGTCCGGATTCTAATCTCACTTATAGCAAACAAAGATTGGCCCTTGCACCAGTTTGATGTGAAGAATGAGTTTCTTAATGGGAATTGGGAGGAGGAAGTGCACATGGATGTGCCAGGTGTTCAGAATTACCTAAGTGATGTTGGCAAGGTGTGTAAATTGAAGAAGTGTTTGTATGGCCTAAAGCAGTCTCCAAGAGCTTGGTTTAGAAGATTAAAGTCCATGAGAGCCTTTGGGTACAGAAGTGCAATTCTGACCATACCTTGTTTATCAAGAGCAAGAATGGTAAGATTACAGCTCTTATAATGTATGTTGATGACATGATTGTTACGGGGGATGATCCGAAAGAGATGAATGAATTGCAAAAGTATTTGTCAAAGGAGTTTGAAATGAAGGATCTAGTACAACTGAAGTATTTTCTGGATATTGAAGTTGCGAGGTCTAAGAAGGGGATTTCACTTTCACAAAGGAAGTATGTTCTTTATTTACTTGCTAAAACAGGGATGCTGGACTGCAGACCAAACGAGACACACATTGAGATGAATCATGAACTTTCTATCTATCCTAATCAAGTTCCAACTGATAAAGGGAGGTATCAACGTCTTGTAGGAAGGTTGATTTATCTTTCACATACTAGACCTGATATTGCTTATGCTATGAATTTTGTTAGTCAGTTTATGCATTGTCCTAGTGAAGAGCACATGGATGCAATAAATCGTATTTTGAGGTACTTGAAGATGGCACCAGGTAAAGGGTTACTGTTTGAGAAAAAAATGAAATGGAAGTTGTTGGGTACACAGATGCAGATTGAGCTAGTGATAAAACTGACAGACGTTCTCCATCTGGGTACTTCACTTTTGTTTGTGGAAACCTAGTCACTTAGCGTAGCAAAAAGCATAAAGTTGTTGCCAGATCAAGTGCAGAAGCTGAATTTCAAGGTATGGCACATGGAGTCTGTGAAATGTTGTGGATCTATAATGTCCTGAAAGACCTGGGTTACAACCTTAAAAGGCCTATGAATTTGCATTATGACAATACAGTTGCCATTGAGATTGCACATAATCCAGTTCAACATGATAGAACAAAACATGTGGAGGTTGACCGTCATTTTATTAAAGAAAATCTTGACATAAAGGTTATTTGCTTTCCATTTGTAAACTTAGAGGACCAATTAACTGATGTTCTTACTAAATGAGTGTCCAGGAAGATATTCAACAGCTCAATTAGGAAGTTGGGGCATGATACACATCTATGCACCAACTTGAGGGGGACTGTAGAATTGCTGCAAATCTATAGAATCGATGTAAATCTTTATGTAATTAGGTTTCTTATTTAATTAGGATATCCTATAATTATGGAAAGATTGTTTCATATTAGAGTTAGACTACTCCTTTATACTTGTATATATATTGTGGGATGAATAGAATCATTGAATTAACCCTAAATTGAAATATTTTTTTCTACTATGCATACATAAACATCTAACAGTTAATTTACCGTAATGTAATCGAAAATTGGGTCTTCCAAACAATTAATTAGAAAGTCCTAAACTATTCCTCATTAGAAGGGCTCCCTTTATTAAGTACCTCAATCTTCACTTAATCTAAGATAATTAGCTGCTTTAAAGACTCTATGTACCATAATTGCATGTAGTATTCAAAATAGCGACAATTCTCTATAGCAATTGATGGTGATACAAGTTGATCGATTGATCTGAGTAATGAAAAGTCTAAACAACTTTAACATATTTACACCATTCTTACTAAATTTTCATTTCTCATATATATTTAATCTGTGAAATAATCCAGGACGTTATTAGCTCGTATTACAAAGGACCTTGGAGTAGATTCTTACGTACAGATTCTCCGTCTCTTGGAGTAGGATTCTACCAAGTAAGTAACTTAGTCCATTTTAATGACCTTTTGCTTTATTTTACTAATTGTTTGAGAAACTCCGGCTCATCTTTTATAATGACACATTCACTTATTTGGAATGGAGAAATTCATGAATCGTATACAACTTGAGTAGCAGAGAAAAGGCATTGGTATCGGAATGAATCATTTTGATTATGCTGTTTATTAACCATAAGCGATATTGTTTACAATTTTTCTAGAATCGGAATCAAAACTAATATGATTATTAAAACAACCCTACTTGATAAGTGACCAAAACCATAGTTACAAAACATCAAAGCTCGGAAAAGTTATGTAAGAATTATTCTTTAATATATGATGATCATAGTTGATAGATCTAGTTACATATCTGAAAGTTTTATTCTTGTACAGTGTATATGTAGTTGGTATGTAAAAAATAAAAAATAATATAGAAAGAAAAATAAAATATATCCATAGAAGTGACAAAAATCTATGTTAATTCAAATATGTAAAGATATTTTTGGTAAAAAAGTTTTATTGCGGTGGATCCATTCCTAATAAGTAATACCTAGTCCCCCCTCGGTTATCAAACTCCTGCCTGATATTGATGTGGAACTCACGCTCATTTCCATACCAGTATATGTTAGTAAACACAGGAGAACTCAACTATTGGAATATATTCCTCCATCCCTATACTCATTCCAAATAAATAAATGTGTCATAAGTTTATGTGATACTCTCATGCGGTGGGAAGCTTAAGTGGTTTAATTATCCAATAAAATATTGATCACTATAACTGTTTGATTGACAAATACATTAGAAATGGTAAGAGTTGAAGTTATAATTTATGAATCCCAAAAATTAAGTAGTTTTTGCATTTGTTGCATAAATTAATGGATCTATAAAACTAAAATGAGAAATTGGTCTACTCATTTCATTAGATAGTCCCTTCATATAAGGTGAGGAATATTACAATGGTAATAGCAATTACAATAATGACAATAATGGATGATTGAGTTGTAAATACTAATTCCCTAATTCCCTCTTCATCAGTTACTTTGATGAAGGCACATAACGTGTATTTCCTTTAACACTCCCCCTTGTGCCAAATCAAAGATGAAATGGTGCATGAATTGTTGCCTCAATAAAAACCTTGCCAAGTAACAATAATATCCCTGTGGGAAAAATACACATTGGTTGAAGGAAAAAAGCGCAACGCACCTATAACATTTGATGATGACATGTGTGTGTTAGACCCCTCCTGAAGTCTACACCTCCCCCTGATCCTTATATCAGTCAAGGGAGCTTGGAAAGTCTTCACATTCCTATGTTTTTCACATGTTTCTCAAATATGGCCTCAGGCAATGATTTGGTAAATAAATCTGCGACATTCTTCTCAGACCTTACTTGATTCACTTTAAATCTTGAGGAGAGCCTGTTGTGGATGATTGTAGAAAAACTTTGGCAATATGTGTTTTGTATTATCACCCTTGATATATCCTAGCTTCATATGTTTGATGCAAGCTACATTATCTTCATAAATGTAAGTAGGCTCTTCAATGGTTGAGCTCAAACCAGTAGTCCCTTGAATATGTGTAATGATAGCCCTTAACCATATACATACGAACCGCCTCATGTAGAGCAATGATCTCAGAGTGGATCGAGGAGGTAGCCACAAAGGTTTGCTTGGTTTATCTCCAAGATATCACCGTGTTGCCAATGCTAAATACATAACCAGTTTGGAAATGACCTTTATATGGGTCAGAGAGGTACCCAACATCAGCAAAACCAACCAAAACATTATTTGGGGTTTTGGTGCAGTGGGTGGCGCTTTCACCATTAACATTTCATTCAGGGATTGTAGTTCCATTTGCAGTCCCTCTTGTCTCTCTGTAGGGAAAGAACAGTCTCATCTCAATGGTTCCTTTTAGGTATCGAAAAATGTTCTTAATACCATTCCAGTGACGCTGCGTTGGGGCTGAGCTAAATCTAGCTAACAAGTTCACTGAGAATACAATGTCTAGTCGAGTGCACTGGGTTAAGTACAAAAATGCACCTATTGTACTTAGATAGGGAATTTCAGCTCCCAACACCTCTTCGTCATCTTCCTTTGGACGAAATTGATATTTCCTTGCATCCAAACTTCGATCGATTATGGGAGTGCTAGCAGGATGCGCTTTATCCATGTTAAATTGCCTAAGCATCTTTTGGACATACGCAGACTGGTGGATTAGTATTCCACAAACTCGGTGTTCTAGTTCAAGCCCTAGGCAGAATCGAGTTTTCTCCAGATCCTTCATCTCAAATTTGGATTTCAAGTAGCTTGCGGTTTCTCTTATTTCATCAAGATTACCTATTATGTTCATGTCATCGACATATACAGCAACAATTGCAAATTCAGAACTTGTTTTCTTTATGAATACGCAAGGGCATAATTCATCTTTCGTATATCCCTTCCTAATTAAGTAGTCACTTAGAAGGGTATACCACATCCGCTGGGATTGTTTGAATCCGTAAAGTGAGCGTTTCAACCTAATTGCAAATGCACTCCGTGGTTTAGAGTCACTTGATTTGGGTAATGTAAGCCCATCAACCACTTTTATATATATATATATATATATATATATACTCTCTCTCTCTTTCTCTCTCTGAATCAAGATCTCCATAGAGATATCCAGTAACCACATCCATGAGCTGCATTTCTAGTCCTTCAGAAACTACCGAGCTAATTAAATAGCGGAACATTATAACGTCCATTACAGGAGAGTATGTCTCCTCATAGTCAATTCCAGGGTGTTGTGAGAAACCTTGCACCATAAGGTGAGTCTTGTACCTCAAGACTTTATTATTCTCATTACGCTTTCTAACAAAAATTTATTTATGTCCTACAAGCTTTACGCTTGGTGGGGTTAGCACTACCAGGAATCTAGTTATGCTTGGATTTCTTCTTTCCATTTAGGCCAATTTGCTCTTTGTTGACATCTGCAACATAGCACAGTTTGATATCATATTGCTTTATGATTTCTTGAGCAACAATGTATACAAATACATCATCAATGTGTATGGAAGATCTTCCCATCAACTCATACACACTCATAATCCATTGAGATTTCTTTGTTCTCTGGAATCATTTTAAATATCATAGCGTCCTCCAGTATTGATTTATGGACATACCTGTAATCAGAGACAATCTTATATGAGGGATTCTCTATAGTGATGATTAATAGATCGATTTGTGCCTTACTCGCCCTCTTCTTCCATGGGTGAGTGTCAGTCAAACTAAGTGGCATCCCCTTCTTCCTTTGGGGAGCCGTGGCCTCAACCACACCTCTACTAAGTGTGGTTGCAGCACCTCTATTTGCGGAGTCGTGCCCCTTGTTAAGGACTTCTAACCTTTCAGGCGCATTTGCAGCTGGTATATGTGATCTCGTTACTTTTGTGTTATCAGTAAACGCATCAGGCATCGAATCTGCTACGTTCTGAAGATCGATTATTCTTTTCACTTCACTTTCATAATGTGAAGTGTGGGGATCAAAATGAGATAGAGTTGGGACAAACCATGTTATTCTCTTGGAAAATCCTTTTTCCTATCTCCCCCTAACTACTGGAAGACTGTCTCATCAAATTAACAATTCATAAATCTACCGGTAAAGAGATCACATGTCAAGGGTTCCAAATAGCAGATAATTGTTGTAGATTCATATCCAACATCAATATATAATCGTCTCTGATGACCCATTTTGGTGCACTATGGGGGCGCAATAGGCACATATACTGCACAACCAAATATACGTAAGTGTGAAATGTCAGGCTCATATCCAGTTACCAACTGGTACGCAAAAAATGGTTGGCTAGTAGTGGGTTTGAAACAAATAAGTAAAGTTGCGTGCAATATTGCATAACCCTAGGCATATACAGGCAGGTTAGTGCGCATAACCAGTGCCCTAGCCACCATATGTAGCCTTTTGACAGTGGCTTTTGTGAGACCATTTTGTGTATGCACATGGGGTACATGATGCTCTACATCGATCCCAATATACATGAAATAATCATCAAATGCTTTTGATGTAAACTCTCCAGCGTTATCAAGCCTTATAGACTTGATAGGATGATCAGGGTAGTGAGCCCTTAAACGTATAATCTGTACTAGGAGTTTTGCAAATGCAGCATTTCTTGTGGATAATAATGCGACATGTGACCAACGTGTCGAAGCATCCACCAGAACCATAAAGTACTTGAATAGTCTGCATTATGGATGGATAGGTCCACATATATCTCCTTGTGTCCTTTGTAAGAATGGAGTCAGTGTCCCACATTTCATTGTTAGTGACAGCATAGGATTCAATGATCCGAATAGTAGTGAGGTGCAGTCCACTAGATTGACTCATTAGTTTCTCTAAAATGCGTTTCGTTCCACATTCATTAGAGGTAATATAAAGGTATTCGGTTCCATTCTCACAGTGGGTTTCTATATGATAACCGTTGGCACAAATATCATTGAAACTTAACAAGGTTCGATTAACTCTCGGTGCATACAGAGAGTCTGTGACTTTAAATATGGTGCCGTCAGGCAGCAAAAATTTGGCAGTTGCTCGCTCTTTTATTACTTGTGATGTTCCAATCATCATAGTCACAGAGGAATTATAGGCTATTAATTCAATGAATAATTGCCTGTTACTTAATATGGTGTGGGTAGTCCCACTATCAACTAAGCACTCAAGTTCTCCTCGATTCATTCCTACAAGTAAATGGGAGGTATTATTAAATAATTCAAAAAATAAATCTCAGAAGGCATAATGAGAGGGAGGTAGTGCTTCTGGTACTTTAGAAGGCAATGACTGCATTTGAGCAGTACTAGGACTGACACTTACAGTGTGGCGGATTTTTCACCCATTTTATTTTTCACTCAAAAGCAAAGATGTCCATGTGAGTTCCTTAAAATACAGATCATCATGTCACGACCAAGGTGCCCTAGGCGGTCATGCCAAACTCTGTATGAGTCAGTGTCCCACATTTCATTGTTAGTGACAGCATAGGATTCAATGATCCGAATAGTAGTGAGGTACAGTCCACTAGATTGACTCATTAGTTTCTCTAAAATGCATTTCCTTCCACATTTATTAGAGGTAATATAAAGGTATTCAGTTCCATTCTCACAATGTGTTTCTACATGATAACTGTTGGCACAAATATCTTTGAAACTTAACAAGGTTCGATTAGCTCTTGGTGCATATAGAGCGTCTGTGACTTTAAACATTGTGCCAGTAGGCAGCAAAAATTTGGCAGTTCCTTGCCCTTTTATAACTTGTGGTGTTCCAATCATCGTAGTCATAGAGGAATTATAAGATATTAATTCCATGAATAATTGTCTGTTCCTTAATATGGTGTGGGTAGTCCCACTATCAACAAAGTACTCAAGTTCTCCTCGATTCATTCCTACAAGTAAATGGGAGGTATTATTAAATAATTCAAAAAATATATCTCATATTCTTTAGAGTACGTATTTTGATTTAGGTAGAATGATAATCTTTTCATTCTAATAATTTTTCTTGAATTTTCTAGATGTATTGTTTTACATCTTTATAGTGCTACTTCTAACCAGGTATATATGTGTAGTAAATAAAATCGAATAAATTCAATGCTTCAGAATTAAATCTGAAATTTATTAATAAACCAACGATAATCAAATCAAGGTCTTGTTCATAAATCTAATTCATCAAACTATTATTTAAATAAACTTTAAGACCAAGCAATAGTCTAATTAAAAAAAATGAGGCATTATGCCTTCACAACTATCTTTGGAAAATAAAATAAATAAATAAAGCAGATCAGTCATAATCTGGAGCATCCATTGGCTGAGCAAGTTCCTTGTTGCCATTGAAGTCTGCAATTGTGAGGTTGACATTTGGGTCATGGCCTCCTTCTTCCATATAGTGAGCCTCTTGTTCTTTAGGCTCCCTATACTTCTTGTAAGTAGCTGCAACTCTGTTGCTTGCTTGGCAGTTCTTGTACCAATACCCAATAACTCTACACCTATAGCATTATTCATTGTTGTACTTACATGAGCATTTGCCAAGCATAATTACCTATAATGAGCCACGCTCATACTACCGCCAGCTGTACCAACTCCCACCAGCGGAGTGACCTACGGAAACACAACCAAGCAGGCTACCGCCTGAGCCCGGCTCACCCCCAGATCACAGCTGACTCGTCGCCACGCGCCGCTCTAAGATAGCATCAGAAGCCCCAGAAGTTGGGAACTAAAGCATATCAGTCCCACATCAAAAACATGGAAGATGTCAGCCTCTTCCCCACCTATAAAAGGTTCTCTCCTCTCTCCTCATTAATTACGCATTTACTACTTACCTACTGTTATTCTATCAACATAAATACATTGACTAACCTAGGCATCGGAGAAGAGAAGACCGCCCAGGGCGATCTCCCTTTGACGCCCTGTGTATTTTACTTGACAGGTAGCGGAAGTACTGATTATATGACAAGTAGCGGTCCGCCCATCGGACCAGCGTTAACCAAGATTTAGCCACCGTTGAATCTTAAACATTAACATTGGCACCGTCTGTGGGAATTCTTGAACAAAAGGCCATCCCATCACAACAATCACCATGACTAACGGTAGCGGGGGAAACGCTGAGGAGCAAGCGGATCAATCTGCCAACCCCCATCCCACCAACCCCGCAGCTAACGTTAACCGAGCACTATTCAACACTCCGGTCAACCCTAGCGTGGAACCCCAGGGCTCATCCCAGGTTCCACTGACCCAAACTACAGAGGAGGCCAGACCGGGCAGCAGTCGTCCACCAGGTCAGGATCTTGCTGCTATGTATGAGCTAGCATTGGCTGTCCTCCACAAGCCAAACATGGAGCGCGAACAAGAACTCAGAGAGAAGGTCGATGCCCAAAAGCACGTGGCCACGCTGATGTCAAAATTAGATGAACTAAAAAAGGCGCTGGAGGCAAACGCTAACCCAGCGCAGAGCAAACAATCACGGAGCACCAGACGCAGTCGACCTAATACCGGCAGAAATGTACCCACTCCAATCATACAGACGCAGGTACCACTGAACCCACCAAAACTATTGGGAATGGGCCCACCTCCCCTGCCTCGACTAATGTTGGAGCAGGAAGAGGAGTCACAAACGCACACCAAACGATCAACGGCTAGGGCTAGAACTGAAGGTAATCCACCTGTCCCCAAGCGGGAGCTGGCCCAGCGGAACCTCCAGGTGGGACCCGTTGGTGACGCAACAGCCCTAATCCTGGAAATGATGCAACAATTAGAGCAAAGGCTAATCCAGGCGGAGGCAGGTGCCCCAGCGCCAATCCTAAATAGGCTCTTTACGTCCAGACCAAGACCATTCACCGCCAAGATCTTGCAAGCCGTCCGACCAGCACATGCAAAGACACCAAAAATGCCACACTACAGCGGCATGACTGACCCCTTCGTCCATATGGACACCTTAAAAAAAGTCACTAACAACAAGAGATTTGATGATGCCACCCTCTGCCACCTGTTCAGCGAAACATTAGATAGTGAGGCAATGAGATGGTTATTTGAAAGCCCACCAGGATCCATCGACTCATTCCATGCACTGTCAAACGCTTTCCTTTCTTAATTCATCCTTTTGGCCGCCAGACATCACAACACAACTCAACTATTCAACGTCAAGCAGGGCGCATAGGAAACATTAAAGGCATTCGTCACCAGGTGGCGAGCGGCAGCATCTCAGTGTCGTGTTCTTGATAAAACAATGGCATTAGCAGCCTTCAAGAAAGGACTCCTAAAGGGACCATTTCTCTATCATCTCAATTACAACCATCCAAATGCTGCGTATGACCATGTCATGAGCGAAGCTGTCATCCATGCACAGCCAGAATTCATAACATATGGAGAAACCCCACCATCACCGCCAATGCCAGCACAGTCCACTCAGCCCTCCTCCAGCCATCAGGAAACCGCTAACAAAACCTCTACTACACCGCCAACCGATAAGAAGAGAGAGTGGCAACAGGGCAACTATCAGAGCAAGCGGCAGAAGGACCAGCATTACAATAAGGGCAACCGTTCATCCCATGGGGACAACTGTAACAAACAGACGGAGTCCTCCCAGTGGTATGCAGTATTTACAGTCCTCACGGCCTCGTATGAAGAGATATACGACCAGTGCAAAGACCATATCCCACTGTCACCCCCTAGAAAGTACCCAAGAGTGGGAAAACCAAGAAACACTGGCAAGTGGTGTAAAAACCACTAGGACAGCGTGCACAACACCAACAATTGCAACGCTCTCAAAACGGCAGTTGAGACTCTGTATCGTGATGGTAAGTTAGAACAGTTCCGCTCCAGGTCCCGCTCAACGACAACTTTAAGCTTGCCGCGGGCATCCAACGCGTCACACTCCGCCTTGGTCAGGCGCCGCTCGACATCCGCTAGCTTGTCTTTAGCCTCCACTAACTCCCTCTAGAGACCTTTGATCTCCTCCCTCAGCTGCCGCTCAACCCGAGGTTGGGTAGATGCCGCTAGGCACAGCTTGTGCAGCCCAATGGAGAGATGCCCAAATGCCTGAGCTGAATGGCTACTGCTGAACCGCCTTCAAGGGAACGGTCCCATCCAGCACGCTGAACCCAAGCCGCTCACAAAGGTGGAACAAGAACTCCCGCTCGGGATCGGTCAGAAATTAGGCATATGCAGAGAACGAGTCCAGACCACTCTGCAGCACCTCCCCAGCGACAGCCACAGTCACGAGCTGCGAGGCCTGCTTCGCCTTCTTCTAATGCCGGGCCCTGATGGTCTCTGCATCATCTGCCTCATCTGCCTCATCAATGTCGTTCTACCATCGCTTCCTTTGAAGAACTGCTCGTGTGACACTAGCGGCGACGGGCCTCGAGGTTACCTGTGGCTCCAACACTGCAATGGTAATGGGCTCCCTCCCTGACACCACCCTTTCCTTCTAGGGCCCACGACGATTGGCGGGCACTCTCTCCCTTACCTTCTCAGGGGTTGCTTGTACCCTGCTCCCGCCAGCAGCCCCGCGATCTACGTTAGTTTCCTCCTGAACCACAGGAGAACCGTTGGCACCGAGATGAGAGTGGTGCAGCATCGGCATCACCACCAGAGTCTCTGACTCACTCACCACCATGGTCTGTGGATAGAAGATAGTTTGCTTGGCAGCCAGCCCAGCAGCGTACATGCCCTCCAAAAAGTTGTTTATTTTGGCGCGGTCCATGGCTTTGTTGAATGCGTCATGGCTCGCTTTGTTACCCGGCGGTGTATCTAAAACAAGCACAACGATAGTCAGCCTGGGACAAATTGGGCAAAGGCACAAGTCAGTTGGAGTTACTTACCAAGGGCGCGCGTCAACTGTAGGTCGACCAAGCTCCCAACCAGTGAGTAGGCGGAGGTCAAGAAGATTGCAGTTCTGCCAACAACATTTAATCCTCGCCACATGGCACTGTTCCTCACGCGTTAAGTTGAAGCCCAAGCCTGCTGCACAAAGAACCAATGATTAGGAAAAAGATATAAAATACAGGCATATCATACAAACATTTTCTGCCAACTTTGGTCGGCGGAGGCTAGCGACAACCTCGAATTGGTTGAAATTCCAACTTAATCCTAAACGTCGGCGCACCATCGTTTGCTCCTGCATTATACTCCCAGCCCGAGGTCGTAACGCAGAAGGTCGCCCACCAAGGAGACATCGAATCCTTCAAGTTCTCTAACAACTTGGGTGCCCCCTGTCGGCGAGTGAGGTTCACCTGTCCGCTATACCCTTGTCGCCCCACGTAGATAAGTTCGTAGAAATGGAGTACCTCCGCCATGGTCGGCCCTTCACACCCAGATAGACGCCAAAGCGAGTTCAGCACCATCAGTAACCGCCACATATTGGGGCAAATTTGCCCAAAGGCAAGATCGAACTCACACACTAGGATCTGGAGGTTGGGGAGTAGCAGAAAGGTGACACCTTGGTGGAAGATGGCCTCGTGAATGACAGTGTACCCCACTGGCAGAATAGAAGCCCTCTTGTCAGCGGTTGTCGGGCGCAACTTCACTACGTTAGGAAGGCAAAACACCCGCTTCAGACGACTGACGGGGCCGTAGTCATTGGCCCTCCCGCCTCTTCAACTAAGGTACCGTCACGTAGAACCCAAGCTGACTTTGTCTCTTCCCTCCAGCCTCTCCCCCCTCAGCGAAACCACTAGCGGCACTATTACTGGCTAGCATCTCCTCACAACGTTGGCTGGCGGCGGTCTCCTCCCTTGCCCTAGAACTCTCGGGGCGCCCGACACGACCCATTGCCACTTCCCAGGGTATGGTCTGTAGCGGCTCGATATCTAGCGGATCGGACAGTGAGGTTCCTGCATGGGCAGACGGACGCAACAAGTCAATAAATATCCTATCTGCCACGCTGAGCGACATGTCATACCCGGAATCCTCACTGCTCGAGATCTCTATGACGCTATGCATCACAAACCCTAAAACCCAGGTCAGTTAGTTCAACAACGATCTAAGCTAACCCCATGGCAGTTTTCAATCAAGAACATCAAGAACAACCATACCCAGAAAGTACCAAAACAAGAACAAAATGCATATACACTCAAAACCCAGATTCGACCATCTAACAAAGCACAAAACCTCAACCCTCTGTCAAACACCTAATCCCATCCCCAAAAATCACTCGACCTCCAAAACACACCAGGGAATGGAACAAATCACTCCAAGTAGCAAAACCAGAAACTGATAGAAAACAAGGAAATAGAGAAACTTGGATCACCAACCTGTAAATATGGAAGATCTGGTATGCTTGGGATGTATGTCTTCACTTCCAAGGAACTCTTTCCTTCACCGAACAATGCTTTCGCCTGATTTGTAGAAATCACTCCTAGACTATCAGAGAACAAGGCTTGAAGACGACGATGATATCAGTTCAAAGTACAGAAGGTATCGAACCACTCGGTTTCCCTTTCTTTTATGTCAACATCAAACAAATCTAGGCCGTCCGCTGAAAAACGACTTCGTACGACAGCTGTACACGTGCCCCACCATCGCACTTACTCTCTGGATTAACTGAGGCGATGCCTCAGTTACAAAATCAATAATTACTCGCATTAATGGCGAGGAGGCAGGCGTGCTGCGGGGACGTTATCCCACACGCTAACATAATACATGACGGCCACGTGTCGAGCACCGTCAGACAAAGCGTCTATCCGAAGTAACCATCAAAAGGGAAAGTATACCAATCATCGACGCTCTGCTAGCTGGACTTCTCCCTTTTCATCTTGCAAGTGAGACAGTCTCCGCTAAGCGCAACTCCGCTAGCGAGACTTCTCCTTTTTCATCTAGCGTGAGACTTCTCCTTTTTCATCTTGCAAGTGAGGCAGTCTCCGCTAAGCGCAACGCCGCTAGCGGGATGTACTTACATGAGCATTTTCCAAGCATAATTAGCTATAATGAGCCACGCTTATGCTACCGCCAGCAGTACCAATTACGCATTTACTACTTACCTACTGTTATTCTGTCAACACAAATACATTGACTAACTTAGGCATCAGAGAAGAGAAGACATCCCAACACGGTCTCCCTCTGACGCCCTTTGTATTCTACTTGATAGGTAGCGGAAATATCAATAAAACTATAAATGTTTTATGGTTTGTCCAAAAAAAAATGTCTTATAGTTTTATTTGAAATGTTTTGTTTGTATCTATAAAACAAATTAATTAATTTTTGTTGAGATCTTGTCTTTGGGATGTCCCTTTTACTTTGGGCCGAGTGTCTTTTTCTTTCTGTTTTTGTTTTTGGTTTTTTCTGGGCCTTTTGTTTTTCTCTGGGCCGCAAGGCCTCTTTCTTATTCTTTTTGTTTTTTTTTCTTCTGGGCCAAGATTCTTTTTCTCTGGGCCGGACCT